>KV459730.1:810-17053 GCA_001662645.1 Pseudogymnoascus sp. 03VT05
AGCTTGGCTCGTAGCTTGGCTCGTAGCTTGTGCATTAGCTAACGGGTCACCTAATGCGCTAGCTGCTAGACTAGCCAACGGGCTGTCTAATGCATCTAACATCCACTCCTGTTAGGCCTTACGCTGGCAGTAGTCACAGAATACCACCTCCTCAACACTGTCCTTACAGCTGCTTAATCCTAGCGTCTCTCCATCTAAGTATTGACCTAAGACTGCCCTTCGACAGCCCTTGCTCTGGATGTAGTTGGTCATTGCATCATCATCAGCCTTCTCTACTGTGTAGTCGCTCTGCAGTGCTGCTGCCCTTAGGTTGGCACCACTAGCCACCTGTACAATGATAATCGACTGGCTTATCTCTCCATCTCTCCCTCCACGCCCTGACTGCTGAGCGAAGCTAGTTAAGCCATATGGCCTATCAATGTGAATCACCTCTACAATTCCATGTATGTTGATTCTAGTCCCTAGAGCGCCAGTGGCTACAATCCACCCACCTAAGCCACTTAGCCACTCCTGTAAAACCTTGCTCTTATTATATGCTCGAGCTTTGTAGAATGCACAACCCAGCTCCTCACTAACCTGCTCTCCAACCTTATATGTACGCACATAGATCACTCCTCTCTTACCCTCTAGAAGAGCCATCTTTTGAACTAGCTCAACTGCCACCTTCCATGGAGCAACGCCCTTACTATCCATGACCCTATACTTGATCTTGGGCCGGACAGTACTCCAGCGGAAGATTGGAGTTGTTAGGAGCATCAACTGGCTTCGTAGCTTCTCTTTAAACTGCACCATTAGTGTGGCAGTTAGACAAGTGATTAGGCAGTTGAGATATCAAAGCTCCCATAGCTTTCGGAGCCGCTCTCTGTATGATGTGTCTGTTATTACAACATGACACTCATCTAAGAATAGATGAGCAAGTGCCTTGCCCTAGACTAAGCCCTAGGTGTAGTTGAGAAACTCTAGGCTTACTGCTCTATCAGCACTTACAATCACTAGCTGCTCCATCTCTTGGCTCGAGTTCTCATCTCTCCACTCAACGCAGCTTAAGCCACAGTCTAGAGCTCGCTGCACTATATCTGCAATAAGCTGAGTAAACGGGACTACTACTATAACCGACTTGTGTACAGACATAGCAGCTAGTGAGAAGAACAAGACTGACTTCCCTGCGCTTGTAGGCAGTATAATGATGTTGGACTTCCTGTTAGGATTGTAGACCAGTTCTAGAGCAGCTGCTTGTCCTTCAGACTTAGGCGTTGCCTTAGGTCCTAAGACTCGTTGTAAACTAAGTAAAGCTTGCTTACTATAATGATTACTATAATCATTCTCTCCTTGGATCCTAAGCTCAAGCTTCTCCCTCTTGTCCTTTCTAGCTGTCAACTACTGACTAGCCTCTCGTCTATGCTTTCCTTTCTATCTTGAACCCTCTGACTTCCACCTAAACTGGCCATGCCATGCAATAGATGCCTGCTCAAATGCACTAATTAACTGCAGCCCAAGTCAATTTAAGAAAGCTCCATTAACAGCATAGTGGTTCTAAGCAACCCTCTAACCATGGCTTGCCTGTCGTACAATGATGTTGTTGATCATATTAGCTGAGAACTCCTCCTCGTCATCGCCCTCTGCAAAGTCCTCATCTTCCTCACCATCCTCATCCTGCTCCCAAGTCTTGCTTGCCTTAGTTAACCACTCAACTGCAATTCCAATAGCTACGTGGCGCCACTACATAATGGTGAGCTGCACACCCAAGTGCTTTGTAGTCTCCTTAGCTAGCTCCCGGCTTAATTCCTCACCTGCCCATGGCCCCTTCACATCTGCAAACAAGTACTCAGTCTCCCTATGATTAAGAACTCGAGCAAATGGCTGGATATAGACCAAGTATTAAGCAAGCAACTGCCCTATATCATCTGGTAGATAGCGTAGAATGTACTCTGTGTTACCCCTGCGCTTTCTAGCCTTGTCATACATTGTGATAATTGCCACCCAGCCATTAAGAACCACAATGTTCCTAGCAGAGTACTGACTGTTATAGACCTTAATAGATCTAAGCTCTGGCCCACGGGCCGGCTGGCCAGCTGTGATGTGCACAGCTACCATTAGCTTGTGTAAGAACTGGCGCTTAATGGTAAGATACCAGTGCTTCCTATGATTAATCCAAGCCAGCTCTCCATTCTCAGTCTGCTTCAGCATCTAGAGTTCCCTAGCAGCTAAACGAGCTTGAGCTAGAATATATGAATGCTTCACATCAAGATGCTGGTTGCTCCCATGCTTTGTAAAGTTGTAATTCGACCTCCGGAACTGCTGGGTCTAAGCTACAGAGTCCACTACTCTGCTAAGCTCAATCGTGGGTAGCTCTTGCTTAAATGCTAAGAGATCTAATAGCTGGATTAGCTCCTGCGTCATAGACTGGCCCATAGCTCTAATTTTTGACAGCTCTACTAGCAGCCCTGCATAATAGATGATATCCTTATCCTTAGACCAGTGGATGTTAGCTGGCGAGTGGTGCAGCCTATTGTCCTTCTGGCCCTTAGCCAGTTGAGTCAAGATGCTTGAAGCTGGTGAGAATGACCCCTCTACTAAGTGAGCCAACCTGAACTTATGGATATGCTCTCGTATAGATGGAATCTCAGCCTTCCTAAGCAGCCCTAGCTTAGGCCATGGTCTCTGTGGGACTGCAATCTCAAGTGCAAGTAGTCGTACAATCCAGAGCACTCCTGCAAGAATGTTTGTGTAGTGCATGGGACCCCTATAGCCTTCAGCCTAGATGTCAATCCCACGAATAGCCAGATAGTGCATTAATGGAGACTCATATAGCGTTAATGCACTAGTGTCTTGTATGATAATCAGTTGACACAGTCTCATTAGCTGGCTCTAGAGTGTAGTATCATAGTCTGTAGTATTGTCTGTAGTATGGTCTATAGCATGTTCCGTAGTATCATGTTCCGTAGTATCATAGTCTATAGTATTGTCCGTAGTATAGTCCATAGCATGTTCCGTAGTATCAGATTCCGTAGTATGAGATTCTAACATCTCTTAGATTGCCCTCACAGCTTCCCACTGCTCTTGAGTGTACACGACTCCAGTCTCCGTCTTATCACTAAACTCAGCTGGAGCCGTATAGAGCACATAGCAGATAAACTGCTCCCAGATCCGAGAATACTTTGTGAGAGTAGACGACTTGTCTAGCAACTCAAATGGGTGCTGGCTTGCAACCTTGTTCTTTGGTGAGACCCACCACTTAAGAGCATCCTTATGATCCACACTCTCTAGTGTATTAAGAGCACGCTCCCTAATTCAATCCCATGCAAGCAGAAGCTGATGCAATTCAGTTTCCTCTGGTCCTGGATACTGTAAGAACTCGTATGTCTTAAGCATATCATGCTTAGACTTGCTCAACACTGCATGCCACTTTGTAAATTATAGCCATGAATCCAACTCAGTGTATGCTGGGTTGGCCTGCATTGCCAACCTACGCTCTGTAGCTTCAGCTTCCCACTGCTCAATCTCCTAATCAATTGCATCCTTACCCTTAGTGTTTATAGTAACTCCTATAGTAATCAACTCATTAGACTCTTTTCAATAGTGTGTAGCAGTAGCATCTTGTAACTTACCTAACTGTCCTAGCTCTGGCTCTAACTCTCGCTCTAGCTCTAGCTCTCGCTCTAGCTCTTGCTCTAACTCTTGCTCCTTAGACTCATCCACCTCCTAATACCTCTCCCTTTTTGGGCCAAACCATGACTGTAGTCGTACACACTTGAATATTTCTTTGTCCCTTTTGCGCTGCTTCAAGTGCTCCTTATTCACATGCTTCCTTATATTATCTCTATTTATAGTAAGAAATCAGCATTCACAACAGCTGAACCCATCTACTATTCAGACTACTAGCTGGGGCATTGAGCCATCAGCTGGTAATCAAACTATAGTATAGTTGCATTGAAATTGAGTATCCTGGCTTATAATGTCTTGCACAAACTTGCTGAGCTGCTTCTAGATTGCTGGCTTCTTATGATGGATTTTTCACATATGCTCCACTATTCCATTCATGGTTTACGCATGCCTACAAAGTGGGCTTAGACATAGTAATACTCTAAACTCAACACTTATTGCCACTAAGTGGGCTAGCGATGATGGAACCTCCATTATATTAATAGATGAGTTATTCATATGCCTTAGATCATTGAAAATAATGCTGTAGCAGTGTGGGAAGTTTAACCCTAAGAGTCAGTTATGATCATAACTGATATATCTGCATACATGGGGTGTTCCTGGCCACCGTTACATCTAAAAAAAACCCAGTTATGATCATAGCCCACGAAAACTACTGTTAGGCAACTCTTAGCCCATGCCCTAATTGCCTGTTTGGTGTTAGTTACTATAATGATTACTATAATGATTACTATAAACTGTACTACTACAGTATAGTACATGGTTTATAGCGATTACTATAGTGATTACTATAAACTATAATACTATACCATAGTACTATAGTTTATAGCGCTTACTATAATCATTACTATAATCTTTACTATAAACTCACCTAACCATGATATGTCGGAATGTGTTCTGCTCTAACTCTTCTTTGTCATCACCCTCTGCAAACTCTCCTTCATCCACTTCATCATCCTTCTCCCATGTCTTGCTTGCTCGCAGTAAATGCTGTACAGCAATTCTAATGGCTACATGTCGCCAGCTCTGCACAGTTAGTCGCACGCCTAGCCCCTTACTTGTCGCCTTGCTCAAAGCTTGCGTGAGCTCTTCTCCAGCCTATGGCCCTCGACCATCACCAAACAAGTATTCTGACTCTCGTTGGTCTAATGCCCTAGCGAATGGTTGGATATATACCAAGTACTGTGCTAGCACCTAACTGACCTTGTTGGGCAAGAACCGAACGATGTAATCTGTGTTTCCCCTCCTCTTTCTTGCCTTGTCGTACATGGTTAAGAAGCACATCTGCCCATTGATGACGTATATGTTCTGGGCTGAATACACACTGTTACTAACCTTAATCGATCCAATCTCTGGTCCTCGAGCTGGCTGCCCACCTGTGACATGCAAAGTAACCATTAACTTTCGTAAGAACTGACGCTCTTCATTTAAGTATGCCTGCTTCTGTGAGTCGTTCCATTTGTATGATCCATTAGCTGCTCTTTGAAGCAACTGCCACTCCTTGCTTCCCTTCCTCGCACGTTTAAGCAGATACTAATATCCAACATCTATACACTCTCAATTCTTAACATGGTTGATGAAGCTGTAGTTGGACTGTCAGAACTCCGAGTTCCAAGCTATGCTGTTGACGATCTAGCTTAGATCCACCATAGGCAGCTCTGAATCAAACGCCAGATTGTATAGTAATCTTTGTAGTAATCCCA
This sequence comes from Pseudogymnoascus sp. 03VT05, assembly GCA_001662645.1. NCBI lineage: Eukaryota > Fungi > Ascomycota > Leotiomycetes > Thelebolales > Thelebolaceae > Pseudogymnoascus > Pseudogymnoascus sp. 03VT05. Next base: position 6,177 of record KV459730.1, read on the forward strand.
TCAAGTCATGGCACATTTCCCTAATCTTTTTAAGCTCAACTCCCATTCCAAGATAATAGATGGTCTGTTCATCGCGTGACCAGTGGATGTTCGCTAGCGACTCATGCAGCTGGTTATATTTCTTCCCCATCGCTAATTGGCTCAAGATGCTTGACGTTGCTGAGAATGAGCCTTCACAGAGATGTTTCTTACGTAGCTTGTGTATTCGTTCTAGAATTGATTTAATATCTTCTTTGCCCTAAAGTCCTAGTTCTGGCCATGCCTCTAATGGTACAGCAATCTCAAGCATAAGCAGCTGTGTAATCCATAACACACGTCTAAGTATTGGTGTATATGCAAGTGGTGGATACAGCGATTTAGTAAGTGGATCAATGCCATGAACAGCTAAGTAATGCATTAATGGTGACTCGTACAGCCTAATCTTGCTAGTGTCCTACATCACCACTAGCATGCACAGTCGCATCAACTTGGCTGTAAGTAATGCATCCTAATCATCTTCATTGTTGGGTTCAGTTTGCAAGTGCGTATGAATCTGTTAGATTGACTGCCACTAAGCGTGGGTGAATTCTACGCCAGTTTCTAGCAAAGTCAGTATAGTAACTATTATAGTAATCATTATAGTAATCATTATAGTAATCCTATCTCCACATGTTGCATGACTTAGTACACTTTGCCACCTAACCCGCCACACACATTCCACACACGTTGCGTGACGCTATGCGCTTTGCGCAGATGGGTTTGGGTCATATACTATAGTAACTACTATAGTAACCATCCACATGCTATGTGAAGCTGTGCGCTCTGCACAGACGGGTTTAGGTTCTATATCCTACCCCCTAACCCTCTACACACGTTAACGCTGTGTGCTTCGTGCAGATGGGTTTGATATATCCCACCCCCAACCCTCTACACACATTGCGTGATGCTGTGCGCTTTGCGCGGATGGGTTTGGGTTTGATATATCCCACCCCCAACCCTCCACACACGTTGCATGACGCTGTGTGCTTTGCGTAGACGGGTTTGGGTCTTCTATAGTAACTACTATAGTAACCATCCACGCACGTTGCGGGACGCTGGTGCGCTTCGTGCAGATGGGTTCGGGTCTTCTATAGTAACTACTATAGTAACCATCCACACACGTTGCGGGACGCTGTGCGCTTTGTGCAGATGGGTTTGGGTTCTATATATCCTACCACTTAACCCTCCACACACGTTAACGCCATGCCCTTCATGCAGATGGGTTTGGGTTGTCTATAGTAACTACTATAGTAACCATCTACATACTATGTGAAGCTGTGCGCTCTGCACAGACAGGTCTGGGTCTTCTATAGTGACTACTATAGTAACCATCCACACATTGCGTAACACTGTGCGCTTTACGCAGACGGGTTTAGGTTTGATATATCCTACCACCCAACCCTCCACACACGTTGTGGGACGCTGGTGCGCTTCGTGCAGATGGGTTTAGGTTTGATATATCCTACCCCTAACCCTCTACACACGTTGCGGGACGCTAGTGCGCTTCGCGCAGATGGGTTTGGGTTTGATATATCCCACCCCCAACCCTCTACACACATTGCGTGACGCTGTGCTCTTCAAGCAGATGGGTTGGGGTCTTCTATAGTAACTACTATAGTAACCTACCTACACATTGCGTGACACTGTGCTCTTCACGCAGACGGGTTTAGGTCTTCTATAGTAACTACTATAGTAACCTACCTACACATGGCATGACGCTATGCGCTTTGTGCAGATGGGTTGGGGTCTTCTATAGTAACTACTATAGTAACCTGCCTACACATAGCATGACGCTGTGCGCTTCGCGCAGATGGGTTAGGGTTTGATACTATAGTAACGACTGGCCATCTACATACCTGTATCATCCTCCCATTCAACTGTCGCTGTCCTCATCATGTAACAAATGAACCTCTGCTATACTGCACTGCACTTATGAACCGACTAGACGCTCTAGTGAAGCTCAAATGGATGCTGGCTAGCAACCTCATTCTTTAGTGATGCCCACTACTTTAGAACATCCTTATGGTCCATATTTGCTAGTGTATCAAGACAGCGTTTAAGAATGCAATCCCACGCACGCAAGAGTCGTTGTAGTTTGATCTCTTCCTAGTCTGGCTCACGTGTGTATTCATATGTCTGAATAATATCAACCTGTGACTCCTAGAGAACCTTGTTCCACCCAGTGTATTGTAGCCATGGGTCTAGCTCATTAGCAGCGGGTTTGGCTAGCAGCGTCAACCTGCGCTCTTGTGCTGCCTCCTTCTAGTGCTTAATATCGCGTATAATCTGGTCCTTAGTGTCACCTCCCTCGTTGCTGGCTTGCTCTTCCTCATGAACATCATCACTAGACTGCTCTCTAACGTCGCGTACTAATATCATTAGCTAGTTACTATAATGATTACTATAATGTAACTTACCTATCTGCTGGACTTGTTGGTCTTCTAGAGTCTGCCTGCTCTTATCCACAACCTAGTATCACTCCTTTCCCTCCTAAAACCACAACTGCATTCATATGTGATTAAATAGCTGGGCATCATTAACCCTCTGCTTTTCATGCACTTTGTTTGCATGCTTGTGTATGTTGCTATGGTCCTAGGTCTTAAATTGGCAATGCTGGCACTGGAATCCATCAACTACCTTAATAACTGGCTGTGGTGCCAAGTGATCAACTAGTAATTGAATAGTAGAATAGTTGTATTCATATAGGAACTCCTTGATATACTTATTTAATTGCTTCTGTAGCTTAACTTAAACCTGGTGTTTCCTGTACATATGACCTGAAATGGCAGCGGGGCTAACTGCGCACTGGCACTTATCGCTCATACAAATCAACACATTGTAATTTAGGTTCAACTGCACTAAATGGCTTAATATCTCAGGAATAGCCAGTGCTTAGGCTACCTGTTCGTCTGCCATGATGGAATTGATGAAGTTAATGAAATTAAGTCATTTACACCCTAACCCTATCAACCCGGTTGACGTTCAACCGAGTTATCTGCGTACATGGATGTTAGCACCTACCCTACCACATAAAAAGTTCCCGGTTGAACGTCAACCGCAGAGACATAAGGTTAGGCTGCTCTGCTTCCTTTATACCCCTTACCCTCTCTAAATGCAATAACCCTCCCTTTACCTTATATATCACTCCTCTCCTTATATTATATCCTACTCTATCCTACCTCTTATAAAAACCCGACATAAAACCTAAAATAATTAAAAAACTCAACTTTTAAATATTACCCCAAAAATATTATTATTACCAAAAATCAAAATTACAATCTCTTCTACCCTCCTAATACCTGACTAACTACACCACTTAACTCTTTTTATACTACCATATACACCCTGCTATACGCTTGTCTTATATATATGCTGGAAACCTAGGTCCCCTTCTTATATTATTACTACCACCCCCCCCTTCCTATGAAATATTATAATTACTTTATGAACTCAACTCTAATCAACAAACGAACTTCACCACTGCATTTATATGCTAAAATTACCCTATAAACAATTATCGCTGCACACTTTGTATGTAAACTGCAAATGTTATACCTAACTTACCCCTTTATCCCCTGCCTTAAACTACTATCCTATGAAATATAATAATTACTTTACTAACTTAACTCTAATCTACAAACGGACTTCATCATGGCATTTCTATACTAAAACTACCCTATAAACAATTATCGCCACATGCTTTGTATGTAAACTGCAAATGTTACTACCTTTCTCATTTCGCCCCTTATACCTATCTTACTCTTCTCCTACTTCCTCCTCTACCTCCCCTCGGCCCTCTACTAACTCCCCCAACCCCTACCACCTGCTATGGGCTCCTCTAATGGCGGCTTCGCCGCTTGGCTTAGGCTCTGTCTTTTCTTCCTATCTCCTTCCTTAGTCTGTGACCTCCACCCCCCCCCCCCTACCCTATGATCTCTCTCCTTCCTTAGTCCGTGACCTCCACTTCCCCCCCTATTCCACCACTTCCTACCCCTCCTTCCTTAGTCTGTGATCCCCCCCCTCCCTCCCTACCCCCCTTTATTCATGGTTCCCCTATCTCCTTCCTTGGTCTGTAAACCCCCCCACCCTTTCCCCTATCCCCCCAACCCTAACACCTGCTGTGGGCTCCTTTTATGGCGGCTTTGCCGTTTGGCTTGCGCCCTCTCTATCTTCCCTATCCCCTAACCTCCAAATCCTTCCTTGGTCCGTGACCTAACCCCCCCTCCCCATTCCATCACCTCTACGCCTCTTATCTCCTCTAACTGTACCTCTTGCTTTCCCTATTATCTTGTGGTTTATCCCCCCTTTCCTTGTGGGTTTCCCCTTGCTATAACGCCTTATAACTCTAACTCTTATTAATATCATTATTATATGTTTTTTTAGGGGCATTTTTGAAAAATATCCATAAACCTTCCTAATTAAATAAACTTCTAATCCATTAAATAATATAACTCCCCCTTCCTTTATTTATGGTTTGTCCTATTATTTTCGTATGGTTTACGCCCCCTCTGCTCTCACTCTGCCTTCTAGGGTTGCTGTCGGCGGCCTTCGCCCAACTGCCTTGCTATTAGCTTCATAAACCCTTGACTACCTAATGAAACACCTGCACTAATTTCGACACCTCCATTCCACCCCATTCCACCTTCTGCCTAAACCACTTATATACTTACATCTCGTCCCGTTCGTTAATCCCTTGCCGCTTCATCTCATCTATGATGCTGGCTCCCATCTCATCCTCTCCTTCCCTTATAATGCTTATTATCGTTAGCATAATAATCTCATTAAACTAGCACTAGTTGCTGCCTACTTAAATCCACCTGCCCTATCCCTCGTGCCCTTCCCTAGCAACCCACCTGTGGCATATCTCTTGCAGTACATGACAATCAAAACAACATGAATATGGGCTAAACAAATGCTTCTCTCTCATCACCTTCTTCATACACAACCACTCCTCCTAGACCCCTTTAATTCTATTAGCAGTGCAATCCTAGATACCGTGTGGCTGATAGGGCAACTGCCGCACAACGCACAATGGACACTGCCTACTTAAATCCTCCAACTGCCCTTGAAATTCCCTTATCGCCTAGCTCTCCTGCTGCGTCTAGGACTAGATGCATATCTGATACTGCTCTTGCTTGTCCTGCTGTGCTTAGAATGCAAATTGCTCTTCCATTGTAATGTGCGCCGTAGTAAACCCCTAATCAAAACTAATCATGCTGCTGGAATCCAGTAGTAGGCTCTCATCATCACTAGGGTTGCTTTCGCCATCTCCCTCCATTAGGTTCATATCCACTAAACCCAGGCTAATACGAATAGGTGGACTGCTTAGCGGCACATACCTTAGTACAGGGGAACCGCTGCTGTAAATACCACTACTAGGTGGTATGTTAATGCTGCTGTCCAAACTAGGCCCCTACTGCTTCGCCTGCTTGTGCCTACCCTCTTCTCTCTGCCCCTGCTCGACATTGTACGCCTCCTGCAATGCATCAGCCTCCCCTACCATAGAATCCTCCTTCCTACACAAATCACAAACCTCCTCACCCTCCTCGCAACGTGCTCAGTTAAATCAATCATCTATGGCTTGATCTAAATGCACCCGCCAACATTGTGCACTGCTAATGAATCTACTGACCTTGTCCTGTTCTGCCCGCTTCTTATCCTCCTTAGTGATGGCCACTTACAGTGCAACACCCTGCTGTTGTACCTGCTCGTAATGCTGTTTCAATGCCTCCTGCCGTCCAGATCTAACTAAAATGATAGCCTCACTCCGTTTCCCATCCCGTCCCGCTTGTCTGCTCTCCTGCCCATAACTTTTCATCTGATAAATTAGCCTAACGTGCATCACAACATAGACGTCAGGTTAATTGATCCCTAATCTAAATGCATTGCTTGCCACCACCACACGCTCCTCACCGCTCTCCCACCGCTAACGAATCTGTTTCTTCTCCGCCTCGCTCCCTACGTCAGCATAATACGTGGGGTATCCTAACTCCTTGCCTAATGCCTTAATCGCTACAATGCTGCTGCTGTATATAATAATCTTGGCTGGTGCTGGATACTCCTCTAATTTCTAGGCCACTAAATCCTGTACTGCTTGCGCCTCCTTAATATCCCCCTTATGCTCCACTACTAAATATGCGATGTTGCGCTGACTTGTGGAATCACGGAATATATTATCTGCTGGAATCTGCACCTTAATTACCTCCATGAACTCAGCCATGTCAACTGGCGCTAATGTGGCTGTTAAATACATCATCTGCACCCTGCGCTACACCATTACTGCGCTGGCTTTCTTTATGTCTGGCTGGAAATCAGCCTGGCTGTCCTGGATCATGTGGCACTCATTAAACACAACCTAGACCAACTGCCCTAACCCCTGCAACCAGTTCAAATACCATGCAAACGATACTATGATTACTAACTCAGGCTGTACGAATACTACTTGCGCCATGCGCTCCTGTTGGCTGCCATCCCATTAGATACTAGAAATCCCTAATTCCATGCATCGCTCATGTAAACTCTCCTCTAACGACTTCAACGGGACCACCACAATTGTCGTCCCCCCTTTCTAACTCCGTGTGGGCAATTGGAATAACATTGTCTTCCCACCTCCTGTCCCCATGATGACTAATACCAGGCTAACCCCTTTCATGATTGCCTATAACGTGGGCTCCTGCTAACCACGAAACTCAGCTTCCAGACTAATCATCTCCTTTAATTGCTAACTGATATCAACCTCTCTTAATCGTTTCCACCAAATCATCTCCACGCTAGGAATGTTATCCTCATCATCTTCACGCTTCTGCTTTACCCCTGTCCTCGCCTCCTCCCCCTCTAGCGTCACCTATAAAAATGTATGCCACGCCTAACTGACTCGTTAGAACTTCTCGCAGCGGTTGACGATGGCACTATTCCCTTCCATTAACTCGCGTCCGTAAATCAATCCAGCAACCTAGGTACTATGACCCGCTTGCAAATTAAATGGGTTGTCATCATCACTGTCATTACTCCCCTCTCCCTCAGGATTAAACTCGTCTTAGGGGAATGCGTTTTCCTTACAATACTGACAGGAAATGGCTATGGCTATCTGCCTCTATGCGCTGATGTGGATCTTCTCACTAATCCAACGCTCGCTTGCACTTTGCATAATTCTCCTCATTCTATCAGACGTCCAATTGTAGGACCAATGCGGATAGGGTGACAGCGCTTCTTCTTATGTCTCCTGCCTTGTTCCGCAACCCCTCTCCCCATCTCTCTCCTGTGGTCGCCTCTTTAGGCCCGTCCATTACTGATAATCCTTCTTCTTGCTATCACCTTATAAAAATGGACTGCTGCACTGCTTTCTAGTCGCTACAAACTGCAACCTCTTATGGAATGGCAATACTAACCATAAATAATACACTAACAACTCCCTAACCTCCTAGGGCAAATATCAATAGATGATCTTAATGTTCCCACTACTCTGATACCCCTTGTAGTATGCTGTGACGAACGCCACCAACCCATCCTTAATGAATATGTTACAGATTCCTCCCTGCCCTGTATTCTTCCACTGCAACCCTAATATTTCCGTCACACGCCTAGGTAATCCGCCCTAAAACTACATTAACAACAACAACAACTCCTAGATTCGCCCCACCCCTTCCTAGTATGTCATAGCGGCCTAGGCACTGATCTATGGGCTGCTACCCTCGCCTTGGTCTGTGAACTGCTCCTGCAAACGCTGCTCATGATACATTCGCTCGTACAACCACCACTGTCCGTCCACAGCAAATCGATTACGTTCGTCATCTAAAAACGACCACCTGACTTGACTCTTAGATGGATTATCCACCATGTGATCCTAATTGATAGGTGGCGTGTTAGTAGGCACGCTGGCAAACCCATTACTGCTATCCATCATCATTAACTTCCTAAACAACTCCTTGCGTGCCTCCTGAACCAACCCCTAAACCATTAAACGGACCTAGCCTATGTTGAACTGGATCTGCTAATACAAAATGCTGTCCCCCACCCACTGGATACAACCCTTGGCCGTCATGGTATACTGGATCTTAAACCTATACAAACGCGCCTTGTAAATCCACTGCATTGGCGTGGGATCCCGCCTGTCATAGGCCATCGTCATGAACTAATACGTCAATCGCTGTATATAATGGAAATAACTTTGCGCCGCCTCTCTAATCTACTCAGCTGTAAACCCGTTCCCCTGCCTCTCGTTTGCCTCTGTCTTCCTCTTAATCTCTTCCTGCTGCTGCTTGTATCCCTTGTGTACAACCATCATTTGTGCCAACTTAGCAACTACAGAATACTTAGACGTGTAATCCTCTGCATTTAACCACCCATCATTATCACAGATGCCTAATACCGCCAACCCACTAATGATGACGCTCTTATACTCATTGTCTTACAACAGATGATTCAACAAATTAATGTAAAATCTCAACACCTCTCTTTGGATCCGCCTTATAAATACAATCTCCTCATCTAACTCCCCCTCTTCTCCTTAGTCCATGACTGCGCCTTTGCCCTCCTCACCTAATACAACAGATGATTACTCATTCTTCTAACCCTAGAACTCTTAAACGACGGCCTGTAACCTACGCATACTAATCTTTTACCGCTCTGTTAATTTATATGCCAGCTGGTCCCTAGGCTCCTCTTCCTCTGCATAGAACACATAACACAACAACTGTTGCTATATCTATGTATAACTACGAACTGTGGTGATGTCCATCCAACTATTAAATGGCATTTAGGCTTCTTCTATGACCTCCTTCTAATGCACCTTAAATAATGCTGCCTAACCAACCACCTCTTGCACTGTGATATATTATGCCTCTTAAATCATCTAATTAAACGCCTTACACACCATTTGCAATTCCGGCTCGTTGTCGTCTAGCATCTCCACCCATTCTTAGATTTCGCCTTAGTCTAATCCTGCCAAATAGGCTGCCCATCCTATGCAGTGTAACTATTGATTCAGCTCATGATGTTCGTTAGCCTCCTTAATTTCCCAGCGCTCCTTTTCTTTAGCCCTGTAGAATGCAGCTTCCATCTTACGCCTAGCAGTGCAGAATTGGTGTATACATAATCGCATCTCCTGTGGACTTAGCTGACTCTCCTTCCCTTAGACCTTAAAATACCAGGATTTAGGTCCCTGTATAAAAAACCGCTGGCAATAGACGCCGCTTCTCCACAGCACATCTTGTTGCTTCCCTTTCTTAGGTCTTCCATTCTATTTGCTCTTCCATTCATGCTCCTCTATACAATGCGCCCTCATCCAGCTTACCATGCTACACATATACCTGCACTCCCCACTTATGCTCTTAAATATGCATTGCAACATACCTCTCTTTAGTGCGGCTAATCCTTTGATCAGCTTACTGCTGGCTGCTAGGAATGGGAACTCACTTTAGCATAAAACCTCCTCGTTTATAATCAACCCATTGACTTCAGCTACTTTGTCTGCAATCTTGCAACGCTTGTATATCTCTAAATTATGTGGTTTCCCTGCGAAATGCGTGTTGATATAGCTAGGCAACACAGCATATTTACACTCTTTGTAAACAATGACATGGAAATTAGGTAAATGAATAAATCAATCTATTGTAAATATTAGACTGGTTATTATTCCTAAAAATCTAAGATACTAGCAATTAACTCTACTCACCTTAATACCCTTACTCCTTTTCTACTCCTGTAGCGTTCTTAATTGCTTCTTCTGTCACTTGTCTTATTGCCTATGCTCCTATCCACCTGCTGATCTTTGCCATATACTAACCCTAACCCCAACTGCCTCAACAACATCATAACCCTAACAACATCACTAACCTTAGTATTTAGCTTTCTTAAACTAGATATGACGTTAGGATAGCGCTTATATATATATTCCTAAGTTTAAGAGCTTTAACAGCGCTTTTACATAGAATTCCAAAAACTGCCCCTAGCCTAAAATGAAAAGCGCTCCCTAGACCCTAGTCGCTTTTTGACTAGGGTTCTAATTAGCTAATAAACTGCTCCTAGCCCTAAGATCGCTGCCTCAACCTAGATAGGACTTGTAAGGAGGTGAGGATGGCCTAGCTAAACAAGTGGCAAAGGTCATCCATGCTAATAGTGACCTTCTTATAGGAGAGCGTCTCCCTTGCAGTAGAGCTGACGATGACGCTAGAGAGGGAGGACAGCTCCTTGTTCACCTTAAAGCAATAGGACCTATTGTTAAGGATCTCCCCTAATAGTGTAGGTGCGCCATTATGAAAGCAGGAGGACATCATATCCCTTATAATGGACGTAAGGGAGCCTGCCTTGTCCCCTCTACTTATGACATAGGAGAAGGCATACTCTATAATGATGAGCTGTAAGCAGTAGATGAACTTTAAGTAGAACTGCGAGAAGTCTAGGGAGTCCCTTATGCTAAGGTCCTCCCTTATGCTCTTACACGTGAGGAAGGAATGGATAGGGCTCTTAAACAAGTAGAGGTTTGTATCCTGCTTAAACAAGCTAATAAGTAGGCCTAGTAGCTTCCTCTTTATAGAGGTAGAGGTAGCATTGTCATCCTCACTTAAGGATGCAACCCTATCTAGTATAGAGGCAGACCCTATAGAGTTGACAGAGGATGTGGTGGAGGAGGAGGAGGAGGAGGGGGGGGGAGAGGTGAGGGTGACAGTAGAGCCTTCCTCCCCCTCCCCTATACCATCGTCCTCCTCTCCTTCCCCATCCTCTTCATCACTTAGCGCCTCTAGGTCAAAGTTCTTCAGCTTATGCTTGTTGAGCTTTAGGCTTAGGGACTTCCGAATGCCATAGAGCCTTGCTGTCTCCCTCTCACCCCCATCCCCATCCTCCCCTTCCTGCTCCCCCCC
>KV459731.1:0-16818 GCA_001662645.1 Pseudogymnoascus sp. 03VT05
CGCGCTTTGAGGACAAAGCCCCTTCTCACAAGGGGGTGGGTAATGTAAGGATGCCTCCTTACACGGTGTACGTTTGGACCTGTAAGGCAGCGCGCAGCACCGACACCGCAGGGTGGCAGTGTAGGAGTTCGAGGGTCGGGGTAGATTCGGGTGGCATACGGGAGTGGATCTACGGGCACGCTAGGCTTAGCTGAGTCGGACCTGATACGGATAAATAAGGGGTAGGAAGCCTTACGCTCCTCCTTCATCTTTTTTGTATCCTTCGTAGTAGACCTATAGGATTGCACCGACTCATATCCGACTCGCACTCCCATATGCAACTACTCGTGATACGGTGCCCTGTGTCCTTACAATGATATAGTTCCTTATATTAAGGCTAACTAAAGGTTTAGAGCTGCTACACTAAGTAGACTTAGTATGTATAAGCTTTATAGCTATTATAACTATAGATAAGCTTATAGAGATAGGGTAGCTATATAGTAATACTAAAGCCTGTTGCAACTATAAGGACTGTCTTATACTCTCCTACTAGTACACTAATTCCATAAGGTCTACTAAACAAGGCTAGTGTAACACTAGCTTCTAAACAAATAGAAGTTATAGAGGTTTTGTTAGTTTAACTTATTAGAGGAGGTAGGGGATTAGACACAAAGGCTTTTATAAAACACGTTACTAGTATATAACAAATACTATATTAAGTTGAGTACAAAGCTCCTATCTAAGGAATAACTATCTACTTATATAGTAGCGTTATGCTAAAGGGAACTATATAGGACTGTAGGAACTCTAGTTGTTCTAATAGTCTCTATAGTTCCTACCTCTATAAGGAACTATAGGAACTGTAACAGTTCTAACAGTTCTTACAGTTCTATTACATGACTCCTATAGGGTTCTGCTATTAGGCTCCTATAGCTAATAGCCTTCTAAGAGCTGTAACACTCGTTTAGAGAGTAGAAGGTTAGCCATTTCTTATATAGCTTGTAGCTAGGGTGGAAATCCACGTGAATCTAGGTTAAGGATATACTAAACAAGAGCTGACTCTTCGTACGGAGTCAACTTCCATAAGTTAGGTGTAGAATTGCATTAGGATGTCATTCCTTAAATTCGTTAACGTAGTGTTGTTTAAGGGATATTGTATAATGCAGCAGCTACTTAGACACTTTGAAACTGGCCTTGTTTAATTACACTAATAGCTAATAGTATTCTACCCTCCTAATTAGAGGATTGGGCTTGTGTTGGTTGTGGCATCTTAACGTTTGTTAAGTTGACGCGTTTTAGTGGGCCACTCGTTCAGGTGGGCCACTCGTACGGGAAATACGTTAACGTATTTCACATACGAGTGGCGCACACAAACGAGTGGTGCACCAAAACACTAGAATTAACTATTACTACCTACTACTACACCACCACCCTACATAATGAGCCTTATTCGATCGTAATTAAATCATTGTGTCTCTTACACGTACGGGAATTATGGCCCATAGTACCACATAAGCCGCAGCGCTTCTGTTGGCCCTTAGAGCCCACCTGCTGACTACCCTCACTTGCCACCTCTGTACGGACTTGAGCATCTACCTCAGCACTCTCAAGGATATCCTCTCCCTCTTGTACGGAGAGGCTACCTCCTTACATTATACGCCTCTTACGCTTCCTTTCCCTCCTCTTTTTCTGTTCATTTGCTGCTTGTAGAGCCTTAACTTCTGCCTTAAGTAGAATAGCAGAATGCATCATAACTTACGCCCCTTTAGCAAGCCGGCTTAGTGCATCATTAATTAAGGTAGGAGAGCTATTCTGATGTCGTACAACACGGTTCTTAATATGCTCTGTCTGAAAATCAAGCTCCTGTATAGTTTAGGGAGTCTTTGAAGTCTAATTGTTACTCTCAACTATAGGAGGAGTCGGAGTTCTCAAGTGTAGATTTAAGTGAGAGAGGACACTCTGTAGCTCGTATGGAACTAGCCCTGTAGCTTAGAATCCGCTCTTAATGTTCTGCTCTGTAAATGTAGCTTTGAATGCTTCTTTGAATGCAGAGAGAAACTTAAGCTTCATAATATGATTTATCCTGTTCTATACAAAGGTTTCAATCTAACGTCCGTACGAAAGCTTTAGTAGGGCAAAGCAACTAACGTCAAGTGGCTGAAGGATGTGCGAGGAGTGTAGTGGCATATAGAGGGTGATTATCTTCCGTTCTATACAGTAGTGTTGAAATTGAGCAGAGATGTGGCTCTCATGCCCGTCAAGTATAAGAAGGCGATAGGTTCTAATCGTACGAGCATTTGTATGTTAATCAAAGTGTTGAATCCACTCATACCTAATTAAATTTGAAGTCCACCTATTCTCACTTAGTGTAATCACCTAATCGTCTAGTAATCCTAAGTCCTTATACTAAGCAGAGAGGTGATTCTGCGCCTTAAAAATGATGAACAGCAGGAGTGTCCATCCGTACAAATTAACACCTTAGATAATTAACACCTACTCTCTATTCCCTGGCTATATAGTCTTTAGACAGCTCTTTGCTTCTAAGCTTATAACTACCTTTGCAGTAGCAATAACTCCCATTGCGAAACCTGCTTCATTAAAGTTGTAGATATCCTGCTCTAAGATTCTATATTTTGCAACTATGTTTCGTACGAGAGAGAACCACTCTTGAATTATCTTAGGATCTTCGCATTTTGCTCGTTTGTAATCGTACTTCTAACTAAACTTTGCTTTGATTTCCGTACGACGCTTAATGAAGTTAGTAGTCCAGTTTATCCTAACAGGGCTCTCGCCTCGTTCGGAGAGCAGAAGGTCTGCCATTTCTTGCACACCTTGCGGCCAGGGCGGGAATCCACGTGAATCTAGGTCGAGGATGTACTGAACAAGAGCCGACTCTTCGTACGAAGTCAACTTCTATAAGTTGGGAGTAGAATCGCGTCGAGAAGTAACACCATGAGCGCGTTGTCTAAGTGTTGTTTCAGGGACATCGTACGACATTGCAGCAGCTCGAACACTTTGAATATAGCCTTGTTTAATTGATTGAATAGCTAGAAGTATCCTACCCTCTTGATTAGAGGATTTAGGTTGAGTTGGTGGTGCCATTGTTCACATAAGTAAGTTGACGCGTTTTTGGTGTTTTGGTGCGCCACTCGTTTGTGTGCGCCACTCGTATGTGAAATACGTTAACTACATTTAATTACAGAAATTATCTCAACTACATTAGATTAGTAAATTCTTACTCTCCAACCGTGAGTCCGTGAAGTTGTTTTATCAAAACGACGTGGTTCGGCGGTTGTTTAAAGCCACGTGCAGATCTACCGGCTGGGCCTGGCCGGATCTGCGACGACAACGTTAATGTTGACGTCCCCTTACACTCTCATGGCACGAATCAATAACAAAGCCCCCTCCGGAATTACGGTTAATTCTTCATAGTTTAGAAATAAATATTGGCACGCCATGCAACTTTAACCCCATCTCTCCGCCATTTAGTTCTCCCGTCCTGCCAGGGCCTGCATTTTGATCCATGGGTTAATATATTATAGATTGCCATGGGCCCTGCGTCGGAATCCGGACCATGTCTCCTTCCACGTCCCCCGCAATATCAATTCCTTTTCTTCGGAACCACATCGCCGCGAAACCTGTCTCTATGTAAGTGCCTAGAATGGCGGCATCACTTAGCTGCTATAAAGGTAAGGGATGCGCTTCACCCTGGCGCCATCCGCATCTCCTTCTTCATCACTAGGTTTTCCTATTATGCGTTCTTTATCCGTGGTGGCCGTGCTGGCCGCTGCATCAACTACCTCCGCGGCAGTTTTTGAGGCAGAATCCGGGACTCTTACCGGCGGCGCAGTCGTCGCATCTGACCTCTTTGGCTTTTCGGGCACTGGATACGTGACAGACTTTATCGACGATACCGCCGCGCTCACCATCAACGTGGCGGGGCTCGATGCCGGAGACTACGAGGTTAAAGTTCTCTACAACGCACAGTACGGAGATAAGTTCACAACCCTCACTGTCAATGGCGGTTCTTCAACCGAAGTGGATCTCCCAAACATCACGACGACGACGTGGGAGACAGCAACAGCAGGAGTGTTCATCTTCACAGCTGGCACGAATACTGTATCATTTGCCCGCGATTGGGGTTACTACCTTATTGATGCCATCACTGTCAACCCCCCGCCCGTGAAACCCGTCGTTGTCGTGGACGTAACAAAGGGTGGCGTAGCTGAAGCAGAAGACGGAATCCTCAATGGCGTGACTGTTGGAACCTCCGTCGCTGGTTTCCACGGCACTGGCTACGTAGAAGGTTTTGAAGTGGAGACAGACAAACTCACCTTTTCGCTCTACAGCGAGACGCAGACTCTGTACGATGTCATCCTAGGCTATGCTGGCGTGTATGGAGGCAAGCAGACAACCATGTCGGTGAACGGTGCCGGAGGAGGTGAAGTCGTCCTTCTCGATACGTCTGCGGCTGCTTCGCCATGGGCCAATGCCACAGCCGGACAGGTCCTTCTCAACGCTGGGAACAACACCATCTCCTTCTCCAATGACTGGGGGTGGTACCTCCTTGACGCCCTCTACGTCTCCCCATCGCCGCCGCCAGCACCACACCAGGTCACCAAGGTGCTCGTTGCCCCCAACCCCCTCCCAGAGACACAAAATCTCTACAACACGCTTCTTGCCAAATATGGCTCCGGAACCATCTTTTCCGGCCAAGCCGATACATCCGGCGTCACTTGGCTCGAGCAGAACATTGGAGCCACCCCCGCCATTATTGGTCTCGACATGATTGAGTACAGTCCCACTCGTGTTGTAAGTTTACCTCCCAGCAACAGTCCACAATTCTCGCTAACAGATACAGGAATATGGCTCTACCAGCACAGCTGTTGAAGATGCCATTGCGTTTGACAAGCGCGGCGGCATCGTCGCCTTCCAATGGCATTGGAATGCCCCCGGGTACGACCCCTTTCTCTCCCATACCATGCATAACCTCTAACACTTATAGTGGTCTGATCAACAACGACACAGTCCCATGGTGGAAGGGCTTCTACAGCTACGGCACAACCTTCAACCTCACCGCCGCCCTCGCTAACCCCGCCGGCAGCGACTACGCCCTCATCCTCCGCGACCTCGACGCCATCGCCCTCCAACTCCTCCGCCTCCAAGCGGCCCAGGTTCCCGTCCTCTGGCGCCCCCTCCACGAAGCCGACGGGACTTGGTTCTGGTGGGGTAACTTCGGCCCAGAGAGCAGCAAGGCACTGTACAAGCTCATGTACACGCGCTTCACGCAGCACCACAAGCTCCGCAACTTGATCTGGCTGTGGAACTCCGTTACCCCGCCTTGGTACCCCGGTAACGACATTGTCGATATCCTAAGCTACGACTCCTACCCCGCCGCGGGCGACCACGGGCCAGTAGGCGTGCAATACCAAGCCCTCCTCGCCCTCGGCGGGAACAAGAAGATGGTCACCCTCCCCGAGGTGGGCTCCATCCCCGACCCAGATATCCTCAAGGCCTACCACGCCGATTGGTCCTACTTCGTGACCTGGAACGACGAGTACATCAACGCGGATACGTACAACAACCTCGCGTTCAAGAAGAAGGTGTATGCGGACCCGACGGTGCTGAAGCTCAAGGATCTAGGGAACTGGAAGGGTGTCCAGGTGAAGTATGGACAGTGTGGTGGAACGGGGTATACGGGGCCGTCGCTGTGTGTTGTTGGGACAAAGTGTACGAGCGTTTCGCCGCCGTGGTACTATCAATGCTTGTAGGGGGTGGTGATGCAGGGAGGTAGGAGATGGTGATGGAGTTGGTATATAGGGGGTGTAGGGGAATTGTACATAGCATATGTACATACATAGGCATACGAAATTCAAACCTTTGGACGGCACGAGTTCTTGCGTTGCAGAACTCGTGCCGTCCAAAAGTTTAAACTATGTGTGATGGAACTATAACACGCCTGATGACTTACAACATCGACTCTTGCAATCCACGAATTCATGTCTTAATATTATATCAGCGCTCGAAATGATCACGGGTTTTTTTATTGCCGTGCATGATGTGATAGGAAGATTCGGCAATCTTTTATTACCTTCGATCTTGCTATAGTTGCTTGTAAACTTCCCATAGATAAGTAGTTTACTATTATCATATCAAGAAATATCAGAACTCCCCGGACAGTCCCCCAAGCCGCGTTTCCCAAATCTCGAAGGACAACCGCCTGTGCCTCTGATCCATATTACTACCTTATAGCCCTAACTGTGAGTCCGTAACAAAGTGAGAACCACCTGCACACCTGTAGCCGCCACCCTGCTTAATCCATTTGAAGCCGACAGGACAAACTCCTATAGTCCTCAACTTCTGCTGCACCTTTGCCTCTTTCCTTCGCTCTTCTTCCACCGCCTTGCGCTGCCTCTCTAGCTCGGCAAGAAGCTCTTCTTGAGCACGACGTTCCATCTCATGCTGAAGACGAGCCTCCTCCCGAAGCCGTTTGGCTTCCTGTAAGACAAGCTGGTCTTTATTGTGCTTAATGGCTTGCTGAAAGGCTTTTTCAGCCGCCTGCTCTCTCTGCTGGAGAATTTTGGTAGTATTTTCAGCATCAGCGCTTGCTTTAATGAGCTTTTGGTATTGCTCTTCCTTCTTCTCTGCTGCTTGTTTGTCACGCTGGAGTTGCTCCCAGACAGCGTCGCTAACGCCAGAGTCACGCTTGATTCCGTTTGCCGGGGCCGCTGGTGTCACATCCTTTGCTAATTGTTGAGGAGTCTCAGCCTCCAAAGTGTTCATAGCGGAGCTGCCAGTAGCAGATGTCCGAGGAGGTGGGTTTGCTTGGATATGAGCCATCATACTATTGTGGAGAGAGTTAGGTTGAATTTTGGTTGCGTCTTGCCTCTGGTTACGCTCAGAGATCATGGAGTTGAGGACGGTGCGAACATGATCCTCCGTGACGACGGCAACGGTTTCCTTCATAGCGCCAGCTTTCAAAAGCAGGCCAAATATGCCCTTGGCGACTGTTTGCACGTCACGGGCGTTGGCCCAATTGGCGATCCTGCCGAGAGTCTCGAATTGATCTAGTGTTTCCTGCTTGAAGTCTGGAGCAGGAACCTCCAAGGTTGACAAGTCCAGGTCTTTCTTTTTCTTCCGCATATCGAGCTGACGGCCTCTCAGCAGCTGAATTAGTAGGTCGAGGCAGTCAGTAGGCTCCAGTCCACGAAAGATTATGGCTTCTGGAAAGCGACTTGTGAGACCAGGATTTTGCGCCATCAAACGGTTTATATCATCGTCATAACCAGCTAGAATGACAATAAGCTTTTGAGCGTATTTTAACTTCGTCAGACAATCCACGATTTCATCCATTGCTTCCTTGGCGAATCCCTCCCCTGCAAGGCGATAAGCTTCGTCAATGAAAAGGACTTTGCCTAATGCATTCTCAAGGACCTTTTGTACTTTGGGTCCAGTGTGGCCGACATAGGACCCTATCAGTTCGGTGGCGGAGCACTCGACAACATCTGCTTTAGCAAGAAATCCCATATCGTAGAAGACTTTGCCCATTTTGCGCGCAGTTGAAGTCTTTCCAGTACCTGCAATTTGTTAGACGAGTAATTATCTTGCTTGTAGTCCATCTGACGTACCAGGTGGGCCACGGAAAAGAAAGTTGAATGGTATCTCTTCCCTAGGATCCATATCCATTGATTTGAGCTCTCTCGCTGCATTTTGGTAGCCTTCGAGCTGAGATATGATGGTCTCACAACCAATTACGCCTTTGAAGAGCAGACGGACATTTGTATCTGCACGTTCTCCTCGGTCGAAGTCTTCGTCAAAGTCAATGGGCTCGAAACGCGAGCGGTCATCACCACCTTTCCCCTCATTGAGCCTCTGCTGCTGTCTAGCTTTGGCATGATCAAGGAGAATATCAACTTCACCTGCATTACCAAAGTTAGGTCGATTGCGAGCCCGTCGTAGCACATCCATCGCAGCAAGTTTGCCCAGGTCTGTCGTTTTGAATGCTAATTTCCTAAGCTTGAGGTCAAAGATCTTTGCCATTTCTCCGTCGTCGAAATCTTCAAACACAAAAGCGGAGGCAAGGGGGAATCTCCTACTAAGACCAGGATTGACCTTCTGGAACATCTCTTCCATCTGCTCCTTGTAGCCTGCGAGTAAAACACATCGATCATCACCTGGCACGCTCTGTACCTCGGCCACTATGGTGTCAATCACTGCAGCCTTGTAAGGGTCGCTAGTAGAAGATTCACCCAAGGAACCACACAAGCCGTATGCTTCGTCTATTAGAAGAACTTTGCCTACCGTGGAGGCAAGGATCCCCTTGGTTGTAGACTCAGATGCGCCAAGGACGTTGCCAACAAAGTCGGAGGGGTTCTTTACAACAACTGTATTATGTTAGCAAAAGTCACTCTTGACTAGTAGTAGGCATGATTTTACCTTCACCATTTGATAAAAACCCAAGATCCGCCAGAACCTGTCCGTACATCTTCGCAACAGTGGTTTTACCCGTGCCAGGGGATCCAAGGAACACTTTGTTAAGGGAATACTCGACTAGAGGCGCCTCGTCCAGCTCGCGCTGATAGTTGAACTGAACGGTACCGAACAAGGCCTGGATTGCTTTCTTGACAGCTGACAGGCCAATGAGATTCTGAAGCTGTTTCCAAGCCTTGGAGTTGTTCAGCGCTTCGGTAGGCTCAGGGCCGAGGAGATCAGCACTCGTGAAAAGGAAGTCGTCTGGTTTTTTCCCGGTACGCCTCTCTTTCGAGATTCGGACTGCTTGTCTGCTTGCAATTTTGGAGAGGGTATTTTCCATCTCGCGCGCATTACCGAAGCCCTCTCGCCCTCGGCCTCGACCAACGCGCCGGGCAACAATGCGAACAAAGAGACCACCTGGCCCATCTTCAACCTCCATTCTGTTGTCATATCTCTTGTTCATTTTATAGGCGAGTATCTGTAGTAACTCGTCGTCTTCGTAGTCCTTAAATTGCAATTCGTGCGGAAAGCGACTTGGGAAGCCAGGGTTATGTGCAAAGAATGTTTCCATCTGTTTGTTGTATCCAGCGAGAATGAAAACGACCTTTCCAGTCAATTTCTCCACTTCTGCGAGAATGAAGTCAAGAACAGCAGTCCCCCCAAAGTTACCGCCAGATGCTAGTTGGTATGCTTCATCAATGAATAAAGCACCACCACCATTATTCTGAATATCCTCTAGCTTCTTCATGCAGCCCGACACACCTTCATTTGCGAGAGCTGCGCCTGTCGTCTCGATAAATTCACTCCCAGGCAAAGCTCCGACAGAAGTGAGGAATTTGGCATAGAGCCGAGCGACAGTAGTTTTGCCTACAAGTGTCAACAATTGAGCTGGATTATTATTACGGAAAGGAATAGTAATTGCTTACCAGTTCCAGGATTGCCTAACAAAGAGGCCCCAAAGCGTTTGCTCGACATATCGAGACCTTGACGCACAGCAGTATCCACCTCTAACTTGATCGCAAGGAACTTGTCTTTGACCTCTTCCAAGCCAATCATGCTCATCAAATCATCAAGAGCTTTATTGTCTGCACCCTCGTAGCGTTTAAAATGCTCCCACTGCTTTTTTGCTGTTGACCAGTCTTCTTCGTTCTCCACAGCCACTTTCTTGCCCGACGACTTAGACGCAGGAGTCGCCTGTAGTTTGGTATAGGACTGTTTCTGCTTTTCAAGATTAGTTGCTGTTACTTTAAGATTAGCTAGGTCCTGTTTCTTTTGCTCAAGTACCCTGGCCGAATCTTCAGCCTCACGGTTATCTTGTAGAATGCGTCTCTGGTGATCAATCTCAGCTTGATCTTCCGCAAGCTGCAGTGCATAAGCAGCCCTCTTGGCATCACGTTCGGCATCGAGTTGTGCATTTCGCCTTCGCCTTTGTTCTCTCTGTCGAGATTCCTCTGCACAAATCGAGCAAGCCGCCTGAGACTTTGAGCAAGGGCGCTGGGATCTGTGATTCTGTGAACAGACAAATTGAACCAATGCCTGGCATTCCATCTTAGAGTGATCATACAGTTGATGGCATTTAGAAGGGCAGTGATGAGTACCACAGCTTAATTGTGTTCCGCTTTTTCATATTAGCTAAATGAATCTTGGTGTCGAGCACGAACTTACCATGGCTCCGAACATCCGCCGTCAGGACATTCAATATCAAAATCCCGGGCTGTCTTCAAAAGGACTTTCTTGTGCGGATGCTGCTGGCACTGGACTGGAAGACCGTCATATAGATGACCGTTCTCCTTCATGAATTGCAGGAATGGCGTCCATGCTTGATCTGCATTGCGACTCTTGAGGAAGGTTTGCGCATTGCCAATCATGATGAGTCCGTCGCGGGCTCGAGAAAGCAGGACATTAAGTCGCTCAGGCGAAAACATGAACCCAATGTCGCCCTTTTCGTTGCTACGCGTGAGAGATACAATGACAATTTCACTCTCTTCACCCTGGTAGTTATCTTTTATCATAAAAATTAATGAAGGCCTTGCAACATAACAGCCATTAACATACCGATTGTGGAGATTTTGATAGGGCGTTTGTTAATATTTGCGCTGACCTCCGAAAGTAAACCTGCTCGAACAAGGTCGAAGGAATCGAGATCGTTGAGAACCGGATCGTTCTCTATCATAAGTTGATCGCGAAGGAGGCGTAGCTGCCCGAGATAAGGAGTAAGTATGACCAGCTTGTCAGTCCCATATCCTTGTTGCCCAAGATAACGGACGCATTTCAACACAAGGTCAACTTCGAATAAATTACTCTTGCTAGTCTTCGATTCAGGATCTCGACGGTCTGCAAGCTCTTGGGCATCGACCTCTGGATACATGTGGTTGAAGAAGACTACTCGATCTCGGATCCCACGCACCGGTGTTCGATTCAGTGTCTTGTCTGCATCTTGAAGGCTAGGATACGTTAAGTGCCTGACTAAAGATGAGATTTCCGGGCACATGCGGTGTTGCTTAGACAGTGTGGTATGGGGATAGTTTGCGAGAACAAGCCGTTCAAACATGGAACGATTGAGGTCATATCCATCGCCTTTCTCGACACTAATTGTGTAATTGCTATACTTTGGACGCAACTGCTTGTGATCTCCGATGAGAATGAGCTGCTTAGTATTAGGCGACAGTGCAGTCAGAACGTGGCTTTCCAGAATTTCACCGGCTTCCTCAACCAGGACAACTCCTGGCGCGGCATTACAAAGATCGGAAGCATATTTGGCGGCAGCTGTTGTGGTGCAACCAATGACTCTCATGCTTTGAAGAGTCTGTGCTGTCCTCTCTCCCAGGACTTGTGCCAAACGCTGCTGATAGTTGTTGTAGCGTGAAAGTAGAGTGGCGACTTTGGACGCTTGTTCGTCTAGCAGAGCAGTACTCCAACGTTTCATACGTTCCAGTCTAGAGGTCGCGTCCATGGCCCAAATTTCATCATGTTCTGCGGCTTGCTTTTTGAAAATACCAGCATCTTCACCTCGCGACCATCTGTCATAGAGGTAATCTAGTTTGATTTCCTTTCCACCCTTTCCAACGCGCGTCATTCCATCTTCCTCATCGGGTACAAGTAGAGCTGGATAGAAATGATCATCATCATCGCTGAACTCAAGGTAAGCAAGTATTTCCTTCCATGATACTCCAGTCTGGGAATAAGACCTGAGCTCAACTGACAGCTCAATCCGGTAGTCCTCAACAAGCTTTTCTAAGTTGTTGACTATCTCCCACCCGGCGCGAGATTTATTATAGCCACCAGCTCTTTGTCTCTCGAACAAGTTCAAGGGCGCGGTTCGTGGTGTAGATTTCGATCCGAGTCGAACGACACTCTGCGATGGAATCCCATTGTCTAGAAGGTCTTCAAGAAACTGGTCTAGTGCATGATTGGTATAGCTTAGAACAAGAATAGTCTCGCTTGTGTGCTCATACAACGCTTTTGCGATTAAAGCACCAATAAAAGACTTGCCCGTTCCTAATGATGTCAATAGTTGTGATTAAAAGAGCACACAATTGATGAACTTACCTGGCGGTCCTTGTATCAGACTCACAGACTGTCCGAGTCCGGCGATAAGAGAATCCATCTGAGATTGATCGAGATCGATAGGTTGGTCCGTTTTAAGCAGGCGTTGGATGACCGAACTGCCCTTAGCTCGCAGCTCGTTAACAAATGCGCTGTCAACGGCCACGGTAGTCTGAGATGCCTCGTCTGGAATTGTCCCTAGGATAAATTGCGCGAGTGGAATATCTTTCATATCTTGCAGACATCGCAGCACAGGCTCATAGGCAAAGAACGGAGTGTCAACTTGGATATAGTCAACTGGCGTTGCTCCCTTTAAAGCCAACAAGAGGGTTTTAAAAGCATCGTCTCCGCATATCTTCAAGGTGATAGCCGGAGGATCTTCAAGCAATCCAGCTTCATCTCTATCCAGGATGGCGAAAGCAACGATCTGGTCTCCTTGTAATAAACAGCCGAACGATTGGTGCTTGAGGGATCGTGGATTGCTTTTGAGGTAAATCTTTCTACCGGCAGCAGACATCTTTGCAAACTTTTCCATGCCACGCCCGCAATGTAGCTTCAAAGCACATTGCTTCCATTTCTTCGGTTCACCACATTCGGTTCCAGCAAGACTGAGGCGCTCAAGGATGACAGGAGACCGTCTCCCTTTCTTCTTGCCAGTTGCGATGCGAACATCGTCCCTCAGTTCAGCAAGCATGTCTTCCCGAAGGAGGCGAAACTGGTTATCCAGATGAATTCCGACCCGATTTTCAGGCTCAGCTTGGGCGATTTCTTTGGCCGGTCTGTAGAATGGTTGCGTGTCAGACATGAATTCGTCCGCAGTGGGAAATATTGCAATCTCGCGGTAGTCAACGAAGTCGTTGTCATGTCGACCTCCTGGTCCAGTGTTGTCCGGGTTGGCATATGCGCTACTTTCTTTGGCTTTTAAGAAGTGTTGAATTTTGTAACCGAGAACGCGAGTTTCATGGGATGATGATTCCAGAAGAGATCCTGAATTCGTTACAGATTTTGCGGTTTCCATTACTTCGATGTTGTCATTAGGAGGCATCGAGAGAAGCTCCCAAAGGAGCCAAGCAAAACCATGTGCTGCATTCTCATTGAGAGAGCCATTTTTATGCGAAGCAACTAAGGCGTTCCAAAGAGTGGGAGGATCAGCAATGATGACAAGGATATCTTGAAGAAACTGGCCGCTAGAAATTTGCTTGATGGCAGGGTCAGAGATATATTCAAGAAATACTGCAATGGATTGGTTGATGTAGTTGATGGACGTGTCGAGCCTCAGAGCTCGACGAAGTGCGTCAATGGATAGTTGCTTTGCAAAAAGTCTCTCTATACAGGCTACACGGTCGTCTTGTGCGCATAGAGCTTCCAAAAACAGCTTTGCGCGATCAGCATTAGTGATGGAGGATTTCCCAAATGCAATGGATCCCAGGAACCTGTTCAATTGGACCGCTCGATCTCCGTTGGATGCCATTAGTATATCACAAGGAGAAGAAGCTGTTTGCCAGTAGTGACTTTGAGGGAGCAGTGGAGTCTTAAAACAGAATTTAGTGATAAATCAGAACACGTTGTAGGTGAATCGTTGTTGAGAGAAAGTGCTAAACATACCTCTAGCTAACAGTAGCGACAAGACTTCGTGATGTAACCTCAAAAAATTTCAAACAATTCTGGATCGACTTGTATATTCCCGGTAGGGAATCGTTTCCGATGTGAGCCTTGTAAACAGGCTCGACCAGTGTAAACGGCAGGTAAATGGGATTTCGACACTAAGAGCAGCTCCGTACATTCTTCTTCCAGGCAGTCACTCTAAGCTCCTCACCCGTCAATGACCAAGAATTGTAGCCTAAAAGGAAGTTCTGTGAATACCAACTACAGTTCTGCTTCTCTTCAAAAACGAAAATAAAGAGGATAAAAAAAAATGATTCTAGGACCATCGAACAAAGCGTGGTGGTTGCACTGTTGCCCTCCTAGCGTTACACAGCCGCACCTCTCAACCAATAGGGATCTTTAGCCGCCAGTGATAATGCAAGAGATCAAAATCGACATGCTCAACAGCCGACAAGCAAACGGATAGACCTACCTCATGTGGTGCCAACAATTCCTGCATAAACGCCCAATTTTAGTTTCGGTACCAAGCCGCTGTACCAACAGGTTGAAGCCTTTCTTCCGCGATGATCAAACTCAATCTTGCTTCAGCGCGAACGATATTTGATTCAAAAGCCAGCGAGAGCGAAAATTTACGAGATGTTCTCTTCGAGCAGTTATGATCGATTTGGCGGGCGTCGTCGTGGTGGTTACAGTGCTACACGCGGACAAGGCCGGCGTTCAGTAGCTCCTGAGACTCCAAGAAGCCCATCACCGCCAATCGGTCTAGTCTTGACTACCATCCGTTACAGCGAGCTGGAGGACGATCAAGCCTCATCCAGCGATGCCAAAATCACAGGCCTAGAAGATATCGCATCGTACAACTGGCTCGAAACAAATGAGCCAACAATCATGACTCCTGGTTAGTATTCTCACAACTTGAGTTCTCATAACATCAAAAAAGCCCTAACATAAAAGCAGGCAAGCCTCCAAAGTGGACGCCGACAGCTACGCCGACTAAGCTCGCGGAAGACAACCCCAACGGCACTTACTATCGAGACCAAAACGCTGCATACTTCCCATCGTATCCTATGGAGCCAGTCGTTCGTTCTATCTTTGAGGCGCGCCCTGATTTCAATGCCCAGGAAGTCGACGTCTTCGGTTGCGGAAGTACGTTTGGAAACTTGCTTAGGTTTGCCCGCAATGTCGAAACCGAGAAGCCATTTCGATTTCTAGTTGAGGTGGTGGGTGAGACAGTCTTTTTGATCCGCAGAGAGAACTCGCCAAAAGAAGTGATTGCAGATATTCGTGGTTATGGGCATAGTTTCCCTGAAGCGAACACTACCTGGGATGCCGACGTCCAGAGTTCTAATACTCATCAACGCATTATCCGCTACCAGCTTGGTCATCTCAACACAATCATTCGATTTGAAGCGGACGGCTATCTTACAGAGGAAGTTCCAGCGAAGAAGACGTATGCCAGCCCGGAAAATCGGGAGGTAGAAGAAGACTTTCTCGTGTCAGCCCTTGCAGGAAACATCATTAGTGCGCACACGCCCAAGAACTCGGACAGCCTAAAGGTTACTCGAGGTCAAGGATCTGTACCCCAGTCTGCAGTTTTCGATCTGAAGACGCGCTCAATCAAAAAGAAGCACCATGACACGACGGTATCCGACCAAATTCCCCGCCTTTGGATCCGCCAGATTGCATTCTTCGTTCTCGCGTACCACAACAATGGCCTCTTTAGATCAGAAGACGTCACGGTCCGCAACATCAAACCAGATGTTGCAAGGTGGGAGAGTGATAACAAGGGAGACGTGCGTAAATTGATCGGTCTTATCAAAAAGATTGCAGACGTTGTTAAGGCTACCCCGAGACGAAAGCTGGAAGTCCGGTATCGATATGGGCTTGGATTGGAACTGAGGGAGCAAGTTGAAGGAGTTGCTTCCGTCTTGCCTAATGATCTTGCTGCACAGTGGGCTGATCAAGGTGATGGGGCAAAACCTATTGCCGTAGCTCTCGGAAATCGCTCCGTTGATGGAGCCATAGGTCTTGAGCATGATCCTATTGGGAAAGAGGTGCCTCTTGATGGAAAGATTATTAACGCTTTGGTCGACGACGATGACGACGAGTATGATTGGGATAAGAAGGAGGATTATACAGCATGTTCGATGGAGAGTTGTAATTACTGCGGCCATTGTTCGTACTGAGATTGTAAAGGGATAGGGGTCATGTATATCAGAAGGGGTTACTTAATGAACAGATGCTCAGCGAATAGTTCCTTAATAAAAGAGGACGTGGTAATAGTCATCATACATTTTCGATGGGTTGTGTCTCATATTTACGAAACACCACATGACCATTAGCAGAACCCAAGGTCATTATAATTGAATGAGTCTACGAGTCTTAGTCTCCTGAGTAAAATAGTAGGGTAGGATCTTACCATTAAGTTAGACTGGTGATTTTGGGACCTTAGAAGCCTATAAATTGAAATTTCGTCGCGACACCACTCTTTCTTCCAGAGCCACAATATTTTCGACACAAATTCCTAGTAGAATATAATCCCGAATTGCGTCATAGCAAACGTGTTAGCCACAGCTTTAAAGTCAATTCCATTGATCATACCAATTACCACCAGATCGGCTTCACCGTTTTGGATTATTAATGTGACTGGATCAAGCACATGTACAGTATTATTCTCTTCATTGATCAGAACAAACCCATTCACCTGATTCAAAGAAGCTAGTTGACGCTAGAGGCTGGAGATGCTTGCTATAGTGTTGAATACTAAAACTATTTGCTAGGACAGACGGCATTTCATCTAGAATAAGACAATGTACACGTACAATTCTGTAAATTAGATGAAGATTACGTAGGGGGGAGGGCTTGGGGGAATTGGTAGTTGAGGTTAAGGGGAAAGAGGTTGGTATAGTTAGTTGGGACAGAAATGAGAGAACAAGGTGGGATATAATTCAAAGCTAGTCAATTACAGTGTGCGGCGAATCGTGATTCGGCATGATTCGGCCCGAATCAGAATCGAATCATGATCTGATTCGGGCTGTTTTTTGATGATTCGAATCATGATTCGGCAATGATTCGAATGATTCGAATCATTACCCGAATCATTGCCAAGGTGCCAAGATATATAATATGTCTAAGCGTCTAGCGTGGTGAAGGCTCTTCGTTGTCCTTAATATATCGCCTTTTAGATTAACATGTAATACAATCAATCAATCATCG
>KV459732.1:0-16701 GCA_001662645.1 Pseudogymnoascus sp. 03VT05
GACAGTTGGTAGGGATACGGATATTCTTAAGTATTAGCAGAGTAAGCAATACTAATATCCATTGATTGCTTCTATTGCAAAGGATTACCTAGCTATTCCAGCTACCTCAGCAGACTCAGAACGAGTATTTAGTGTCGGTGGTGATATTATCACGAAGAAACGGAACCGATTATCGCCTTCTACACTTAGATATCTACTTTGCTTACGGAATTAGGGTGTTTTATCACAAGGCGACGACGAAGACAGCGGCGACGATGCAGATAATGAGAGTTAGAATAGTAATATACAGTATTATATCAATATCTATTTTAAGCTCGAGTACTACTCGAGGTATTCGAGTACTGGTACTCGAATACCGGTACTCGAGCTTCAATTTTCAGTACTCTACTCGAGGATGCTCGAGTAGTACTCGGAGCGGTATTCGGGCAACACTGGTTGTAAGGCTGCTGAGGTTCATCAAAGTAACGTTTAATATCAGCACTTAAAGAGGCAACAGCTTTTGCTGTGTCCTCTGTCTGATGGTATACGCATTCTATAGTCTCATTCATACAACCGAGGACAGAGGCTGAGTTTTGTGATGCGCATAAACCTAGGAATAGTGACTCGTTTATGTCTCTAAGTTGCTCTTGCTGGCATTGGCTGAAATAGCTGCCATTTAGTTAGCAATATTCTGCAATAGACATAATCAAGAAACTAGGAGAGCATTATCATACAGTGAGACATTTGACTGCACACCCATGAGTTGTACTTTGGCGCGAGACAGCCTGTCGACCGACGCTTGAATAACCTGCTTGCTAAACATGAATTTAAGGCGCTGCCAACCTCGTGGCTTTCTGCTGTGATTTGTTTCCTGAAATACAACATCTGCATTTACGATATACTTTCGTAGCTCTTCCACAGCATCAAGGCACTGCTGTAAGGCTGGGGTCAGCTGAAGATCTACCTCTCGCCGGTCGATCTTTATTCTAAGCGTATTGGTAATTTTAGCTGATTCTTCGATTGAATTAAGTTCTCGGATCAGATTCTGGATGTCTTTTGGAGCACTGTTAAAATTTCCTACCCAGGCCTTGATGTTCTGGCAGCCTTGGATAAGCTGCCCAGCAAGGCCCACCACCGTGATGATGCTTGCTACAAGTCCAATTGCCTCTGCCATTATAAACAGTGCAGTAGAAGGGAGTGTCCTGAAACTTTGCTTAGATGAGAGGTCAAACTCGTGCTTAAATTGTACCCTGGTTGTTGGGGAAATAGGAGGAATTTAACTT
This sequence comes from Pseudogymnoascus sp. 03VT05, assembly GCA_001662645.1. NCBI lineage: Eukaryota > Fungi > Ascomycota > Leotiomycetes > Thelebolales > Thelebolaceae > Pseudogymnoascus > Pseudogymnoascus sp. 03VT05. The sequence continues at coordinate 1,263 of KV459732.1, forward strand.
TGCACACAAGAAGGCTTCATTTGCATGACCCTCGGTGACGAGAAGGTTCAGAAATTGACATTTGAGTACCTACATATACTGTGACCTACATTGGCCTGTAAGACACAATTATGGAATTAGGCAACCATTTCTTGTTTTGACAAGGTTGTGGTAGAAAACATAGTATCTTGGCTTCAATCAAGGTGCGATCCGAGGCTAAAGTTCAAAGCTAGCCAATTATATCTCGTTTTCATGAAGTCGCGGTCGTGGTTGCAGACACATGATGCAGCCTGACACACAAGTAATGCAAGACAAACCGAGGCGCAATCCATGCAGCATTATTTGGCCATGATTTGCCCTCGCCATTTTCAAAGAGCCTTGCGCTAAACCGGTAACTTTATAACACACTTATTAAGTTATTTTACAGTGGTGTGATGATAGATGCCTTAAATGCATAGCTGCCCGGCTTGTTACATTTAAATGTCTTCCTGACCCTCATTGCGATAACTAATAGCAGATAAACAACAATATACCTACAATCGAACTCTGATGGCTGAGATTGTTGGCATATTGGGAAGTGGCGCTGGGATCGCTAGCCTCGGATGCCAAATCTTTAAAGGCATTTACAAACTGCAGCAGGTTTTAGCAGACACTCGAAGTGCCCCACAGGAACTAAGAACTATTTTGGAGGAGATTGCTCTAGTTACAACTATCCTTATCCAGATTTCAGAACGTCCACATCCTTACACTATTGACCGAAGCCAGAGTGTGGCCAGAAACCAGGCTGTCATTTACTGCGAAACAGCATGTAGGCAATTATTTGCCGTCGTCTCTGAGATAGAGAACGAGATAGGAGAATACAAATGTCGCTCCCGGTGGCACTGCTTCCTAACAGTACTAAAAGCAAAAACGATTACGGACCTCGTTAATAGGCTAGAGAGAGCAAAATCGATTCTTGCACTTGCACAGCTCATGTATCTCCAGTAAAGCGCTTACTTCTCTTAACAAGTATTGTAAGCTAACAACAACAAATAGGTCCCTTGAGAGTGAGAGGCTAGACCAGAAAACAAAGATCTCATCGATTTCTGCCTCAAAAAATCCTGGACCCTGCATTTCAACCACGCCTATACGTCAAAATGAAATTGGCCATATCACTGCCCTTTATAACCAGACGACTTTTCAACTAGGAATTGGCGACCTTGTGGTACGCCAGGTACCAAATAGCAGTGGAAGGACTCGTCCTGCTCTAGAAGAAATCATAATTCAGTTTCGATTTGCAGGCTGGTTCCTAAGATGGGCATTCAGTATCGCGATTTGTCCAGCAACCGAGAATCTAAAAATAACGATAAGAACATACCACCTCGTTCCTAGTAGCTCAGCAATCTTTCAAGCCTGTGCCTTAGGCGACGACCAGACAGTGGGCCGGCTTATCCGAGAAGGTAGAGCCTCTGCATTTGGCATGACTAGCAAAGGGATCACTCCTCTGCATGTAAGAAACTCCAATCTTGCTATCCGCTGTAATCCAGTCTATTTCTGGTTATTGTTCTACCTATCTAACGTGTCGGTTTAGGTGGCCGCCGCTTGGCACCATCCTAGTACCTGCAAGCAGCTTTTAGAACATGGCGCAGATAGTTCGTTATTGATGCAATATAGTACAATCTCGTGGTTAGTGACTTATCAACTCAGTCAACAAACAAATATCCTACTAACAGTATTTTCCAAGGAACGCCCTAGGCTTGGCCTCCGAATACGCCGGTTACTACCGTTGTTTCTTGTTTCCAGGACTGGAGGAACATCGCCCTGGGCCCAAAGAAGACCTTAGTCAAAAGCGCGAGAAGATGCGTATACTGACTGATCACAATAGTTGCGAAGTGCATCAATGTTATAGGTCAGGCCAAACCGGCTATTGGAATGGGTCTACGTCCGCTCTGCAAATGTTTCGAGGCACTTCTGACGACTTCTTATGGTTATACAAGCGTGAAAATGTGTTAATGGACGTTGAAGACTCAGAGGATTATATTGCGTCCATTGTCATTCAACAGACTCAGATGTTTCCAAATGCATCTTTTCCAGCAGCTTTCAGCCTAGTGTCGAGTATGGAACATTTGGCAAAGTACAGAGACTCTTCTGGATCAACCCTATTGCACCATCTTCTTAACACAAGTTCTAACATAAAACCTGGTTTTTGGATGAATGGAATCGATACTTTTGATATAGCAAGGACACTACTTGAACATGGTGCAGACCCAACATCTCGCAATGACCAAGGCTACACTCCATTAATGGGTGCTGCGAGGGATACCCTACTCTACTTACATAGTAAGGCTTTATTCTGGACGGCTGAATCAGCTGCTAAGATATATTCTGGATATTTAACTCATTGGGTAAAGACGCTAGAGTCTTGCTTTGTTGACGCCCGTGAGTACCGCTCTCGAGAAATTGAATTTGTCGCAGAGAGCTTTGTGCTATGCCGGCAGTTTCAGCACTCCAACGACAGACTTAGCGGGACAAGACAATGGTCCGTAAGGCTCGTGTTTGGGCTGGATGATGTTCACCAAGGCCTTCAAATTAAGTTCCAGTTCCAATCTAAAGAGAAGAACGAGAGAATGCCTTGATCTTGGCCTAAAGAAATAATATAGCATTAATCTTCATACATTATAGTTAATGAGCGCAGACGCGCTCTTGTCGGCGCAGCACTTGGGAATGGGGATGGGATGGGGGAGGGGGGGTTCTCATGATTCTCCAATTGCTGACTGTATGTGATGGGATGGGTGGGATGCGGTATGGTAACATGCGATGGCATTGTATGGGATGGATTTCTTTCGTAGCGAATAGATGCCTGCCTATAGTAATGTCGCTATCCTGGAATCATTGCGCCCTCCCATTCTTGCAAATATCAAGACAGAGGCTTGTGTCGTACTCACAGCAAAGGAAGTCATAAGCAAAGCAGTATAAACATTCAACAGTGAATATTCGCTTATAGTAAATATGGTCAGATTCTTTACTAATTACGGCTTTTAGGAGAGATGTTTTAAACGCTGAAGCACATTCACCGAAGGACGATCTGGTCTCTTATGCCTTAAGATAGGCCTAAAAGCGATGCGAACTTATACATGGAACTAGATCCCTACGTTTTGAGTCAATTTGCACTGTTAGTACACAACTGCTTTTATCTCCCTATAAATTCACGCTTAAATAAGGCAGATCTTAATAAACGAGATGACTTCTAAGGAGGAGGATGACACAGCTCGAGGGTTCTGCAACTTGTAGCCTGTCTCTAGAGATGTAATGGTTAAATTACTCTGATTGCAAGATTGTTGGCTCTATGTACTAGGTAGTCGCTGAACGACTGTGCATTAGACATATGCTGTGCGTCCTCTATCCCAACAAGTGGCGTCACAGATGATGTTAGTCACATATGATGTTAGTCACATATGATGTTAGTCACATATGATGTTAGCCACTACTGATATAAGACCAACTGTAGAGTCTTTCACCTCTCGAACAACCTCACTTATTATGTATCTAACAAGCTTCTGATTTATACATGATGTGAACAAGCACTTCCTTATTTAGTTTCGCTAGCCTCATCCATCGGAGAAGGATTGTCCTGGTTTTTAGGCCTCGGCTCGAGACTTAAGCTGTCTTTTTGCGCTTCACCACATGATTCTTGCTCCGGAAGCACTAAAATGCTCTCGTGGAAAGAAGTGTCGATCTGCGGAGATAGTCTTTCCAGATATGGATGGCGAAGGACCTCACCAATAGAGCATATCTTGGCCTTTTCCGTCTTGTAGCCCTCGAGCGTTGGCGATACTGGTCCTTTCGGCTCAGGCGGGCATCCGCAAGATCCTAGATCAGCAGCACACTCGCGCCGGTGAGTGTGCTCCCATTGATTCCATTCGGTCATAAAATCGCTGTCCGCTTCTTTGAACGTGTCGTATGCGTCAATATACTCCGCAATCTTAGCAAGGTCGATGCATCCGCTATGCTCGAACCATTTCCGCAGCATTAGGCCCCATGTCCAAGGCCAGCCGTCACGCCACCGATTACCGTTCATATCAAGCTTAAATCGAGACGGAGCTAGCGATGATAACGTAATCATCTTCTCTAGGCAGGATATGTGGAAATAACTTTTGTCACCACTAACAAGGACAACTCTGTAATCCTCCATGATGCGACCCTTGTCACCTGGCGACATAGCTGCGATAGGGCACGATACTGCCCGGCATTCTGCACGTACCATATGTCTTGGCGGAGACCGCTGAAGGAGAATGACAGTTGCGGGTTCGCACTCGAGCTGGCGTTGTAGGTTTTGTCCATTTTCTCTCATTCTTTCCTCCGGGGTTAGACGGGATTGTCTTTCTTCTTCAGCATCGATCTTCTCCTGCATCAGCGTCAAGTTCATTCGCGAAAGGTGCTGTGTATATCTCTCGATTCTTGCGATCCTTGCTGAAGACGGGGATCTCCGACGGCCCCGTCGAGACAGATGAGGTGTCCTGTCCATTGCCTTTGCGAGAAAGAAGGGAACGATTTGGTAGTAAGTATATTGATTTAACGGCCGAGGAGTCCGCTTTCCTACTATGTACTCTACAGGCTAGGTTCGGCCTGAAGATCATCCGGCTTAGCAACTTGCCCTGTGATTCGCACGCGACCGCCTTCGTGCAACATACAGGATGCGGCCTTTCGCGAACCTCGAGGCAGATTTCCGGAATTCACCAACCGTTTTGCGTTTCCGTGAAGCCGTTGTCTTCATCGAAGACACAGGATGCAGCCTTTCGAAAGGCCCTAGGCAGATTTCAGAATCCACCAATCGTTTCGCTTTTTGTTATGAGGTTGTCTTAGGCTCTTAAGTGGAGCGGTGTGGACGTTGCAGCAACTTGCAGGTTGAATCACCAGAGACCAGCCAGCTTGCCAAACGCTCGTGCTCTGTAAGCGCTTATAAACCCACATTCCCAAGCGTAGCTATGGCTACCACAGGGAACGGGAAACACGAGACGTTTTGGAGGCAGTAGCTTCTAACCAGAGGACGGAAACCAAGAAGCCGTGTTGTGCATAATTCTAAAAACAGTCTTTTGTGCCAACGAGAAACTGGGCTCTGCAATCAGCGAATGAGAAAACCCGACTCTGAAGATAGGCATCAACTTTTGGCTACTAAGATTAGCTCCGGAAAACTCACGCCTAAAAGAAGCACTGGTACTTGGTTCCGGTTATGTCTTGTCCACCAACAATCTTTGATGGTCTAACGGTCATGATTTCCGCTTGTCATTCGACAAAGCGCGGGAGACCGGGGTTCGACTCCCCGTCAGAGAGTTTAATTCCTCTCTGAGCTCATGGCTCAGAATAAGTTTTTTTGCATTTTTTTACAATTTTTTGGTCTAACAAAAACATCTTCGCCACATCCAGAGAAGTACGAAGTGGTATCTCACACACATATCCACCAAGACCGCGCATTACAGGCTTCAGCGGTATTTTTTGTCACAGGAGGCACAGGAGGCACACTAGCGTGTGAAAACGATGATTCTGTAGATTCAAATTTTTAAATAGCTTCTTTTGTGCTATATCTCAACCAGCGTCGGTTTGGTCTCCTCCTTCACCTCCGCCTCCTCCCCCTCAACCCTCAAAGGCACCTTATTCTTCCCCTTCCTATACACCCTCTCATCCCTCGGATCAAACCCGCCATTCCCCCACGTCGCCCACTCCGGCGTCTCAGGCCCCATATAATCCTCCGGCGTAAACGGCTTCCCACTCTCCAAATGCTCAAAGAACTTCGCATAATCGATCCTCGTATGCCACTTCCCCTCCTTCTTGAACCTATCGCTCGCAATCAGTATGCAACAACTGTGCGCGTGCTCGGCCGCGATCCCGTATTTGAGACCCCGCTTGTCGAGCGCGGCGGTGAGGGCGAGGACGAAGGCGCATACTTCCTCGTAGAAGGGGACGTTTTGCATGGTTAGGCCGGCGGCGCCGCTGGAGGAGGTGCCGCAGTATGTTACGCCCTTGACTTCAACGAAGCAGGGGAGTCCCTTCTCGACTAGATCCGCGTATCCCTCCGCCTCGTCCTCGATATTAAACCCCTTCACGAGAGTAAGACGGAAGACCGTACGCTGCTCAAACCGCTTCTCGCGCAAGATCTCGAGGCAGCGCTGGAAGCGCTCCCAGAAATCGCGGTGCAAAGGCCGATCGATCTTGCGCAGCGACTCGCGGTTCGAGGCGTCGATGCTGACGTAGAGCTGCGTGACGGGTTTGAGGGTGGCGAGCTGGTCGGGGTGCTGTGCGTTGCAGACGAGGAAGGAGGATATGTGCTCTTTATGCAGCATAGCTGTGAATTCGTTGAGGTAGGGGTAGGAGATTGGTTCGCCGACGAGGGAGAGCGCGCAGTGACGGATACGCATTGCTTCTGCGAAGCGCTCGGCGCGCACGCCGGGGACGCCGCGCATCATTTTGATCTTTTGGTAGTGCCCGGCTTTGACGCCGTTGAAGATGTCTTCGGGTTGGTCGACGACCCAGCGCCAGGTTGTGCCGACGGGGTTTGTGCCGTGGCGCCAGCAGAAGACGCATTTGTTGGAGCAGGAGAGGGAGGGGGTGGTTTCCATGCATTGATGCGAGGCGATGCCGTAGAAGGAGTATTTGTAGCAGGAGCCTCGGCCGCGGAGGGCGGATTTGGTCCAGCGGCAGATCTTAACTCCTGAGTGGGAGCCGACGATTGTGTAGCCTTGCTTGGTGAGAGCGTTGTAGGTGGGTGATCCTTTTGGAACCATTTCCTTGGGCGCAGCTGTAGGCTTGGGATTCTTCTTGCCATAAGTTGTGAAGTCGATGGCACCTTCGTCCTCGTCTTGCTCCTCTGACTCGTTCTGACCCTTTTGTAAAATGCGGCCAATATCTTCCAAATCATCCATACTACTGGTGGCCTTCTTCTTACTTTTCCTCTTGAGCTTAACCGCGCCATCAGACTGCACCTCCACATCATCGTCTTCTGCCTCTTCAACATCGCTCTCGTCAGCATCGCCACTCCCAACAACCCCTTCACCAAGATTGCCGGTCTGCCCCAAGTTTTGGAGAACGTCCTCAACGCCCTGTCTCCACTCCTCCAACCTATCTTGCGCATCAACCTTTGTATCTCCCATACCAAGCGGGAACGCCCTCTTCCTCGCGGTAAGCTTAGCCATCCACCTATCAACCTCCGTCGCCTGGGAGCAAAACCCCTCCGCCTCCGTAGGCCAGCCCACCCTATCACCAAATCCAAACACCGCATAACCCAGCAACGCCGACATCGGCGCCGTATCGATGCGGAAATCGTTGTGTGTCTCCTGCAGATGCTCGATAAAGGTATCGGTCATGGTATCGATGTTGTACGTTGGCAGGAGGAGTATGTAGAAGTATTTGATATCCTGGCTGGCATCTTCGGGTTTCGGGAGGCCGAGGAAGTATTCGTCGTAGTCCTCGAGCTCGGCTAGGTCGTGCGCGATTGGTGCGAGGAACTCGTATTGGCTTGACTCGGCGTTCGCTTTCAGGGTATCGGCGAGTTTGGTGGTGAATGTCTGCGCGGTCCTCTCGGTGCTGCCGGCTAAGGTAGAGTAGAAGACCAGGACTTGGAACTTCACATCCTTGTTCGCTGGCTCGTCCCTCAGAGGCGACTTCTTGCGGGTGACTTTGCCGACAACTCGTTTTGGTCCTGCCTTCTTGACTTCCGCGGAGATGGGCGCTTTCTCGACCAATTGCTCGCGCTTGGGATTGGCGGCCACGGGTGCTTTCTCGGATGGAGTTGGCGGGGGTGTGTATATTATCTTCTCACGGCCAACTTTAAGGTGTAATACCGTTCTAGTAATCAATAACACTGCGAGCAACGTAAGGATCAGCGGGATTCGATAAGTATGCCATAGTGCCATAAAATCTGAATAAATCGTTAGCCATTTCTTTTCCCAAATAAACCCAAGTAATGGCAGGAATTACAATTCTCAGACGCATGAGAGGCAATATCAGCCCCAAAGTATTCGTTGTTCGCCATAATCGCCCTCAGTCATGTTGCTTTCAAACCAGAAAAGCATCCAGGAACTATCGACAGAAATTCCATGGTGGGGAAGTTTGAGCAAACTATGGCCCCTCATATTTAAAAGTGGGGCATATATCGTGGAAAGGCGCTTATTTAGCTCGGTCGGGGATAAACGCCATACTTTGAGCGTTTACTCACTACGGTAGTTAATTTCAACCACTACCGCGATTCTGAAATGGACGGAGATACTATACTCCGCCCCTCCGCACTTTTATTTCTCAGCCTCGCAGTCAAGTCAGGGACAACCTTGCGAGAAAGATATAGCTCCACCACCAACGCAACGACTCCCACCACACGCCGCATCGTCGACACGAATAGATCAGATCTCTCTTTCTTTCCATCCTCTCCAGCTACACCACCCTCACCTTGGCAATGGCGCCCATAAACCCGACCCCCGCGCCCGCGGCACCATTCGAGTGAGTCAACCTCCCTCCCCCTCCCCCCTCTCCCTCCACTCCCCAGCTAACATCCCCCCAGCATAGTCCAAACCTACCACCACCTCCTAACCTCAGACCCAGACCTAACCATGCCCGTCGCCGCCATCGAATCCCTCATCCAACTCCTCCAACACTCCCACAGCACAACCGTCTTCGAGACCCTCGACCTCCTCGCCGCGCAATCCTCCCTCCTCCAATCGCGCGTGCGCAACCCGATCGGTCTCTCCGCCGGCACCGACCTCTTCCAGCGGTACATGATCTCCTCCCTCCGCGCCAGCGGCGAGCGTAGCTTCGACGCCGTACGCGCGCATCTGTTGGCGAATGGACGCGTCTTCGTATCCCGCGCCAAAGCAGCACGAGAGCGTATTGCCGGCCACGCTGGGGGTTTAGTTCGGGATGGCTGCACCGTGTTAACGCACGGAGGTAGTCGCGTCGTCTCCGCCGTATTAGCGCGCGCTGCGGAAGCAGGAAAGGGCGGGGGAACAGTGCGGTTCAAAGTCATCTACGTTGATTCCGGTAGTGGCGCTGGGGCGGGAGAGTCGAGGGATATTGTAAGGAAGTTACGCGCTAAGGGGGTGCCGGTTGCGGTTATTGGGGAGGGGGCGGTGGGGTATGCGATGGGGATGGTTGATCTTGTTATTGTGGGCGCGGAGGGGGTGGTTGAGAATGGGGGCGTGATTTCGAGGATGGGGACTTATCAGATTGGGGTACTTGCGAGGGCGGCGGGGAAGCCGTTTTATGTCGTGGCGGAGACGCATAAATTCGTGAGGCTGTATCCGTTGGGGCAGTATGATCTGCCGATTGTGCAGAGGGTGGTGGAGTTTACTACGAATACTGGGAAGGAGGGGGAGAAGAAGGGAGGAGAGGAGAGGGGCGTTGAGGGCGAGGTGCCGAGTCAGAAGAGTTCGGTTGATACGGAGGGGTGGAAGGAGTATTTCACCACCACTGAGGAGGGGGGGGAGAGGCAGAGGGAGAGGGAGGATGCGGTGGATTATACGCCGCCGGATTTGGTGTCGGCGCTGATTACGGAGAATGGGGTGTTGACGCCGAGTGCGGTCAGTGAGGAGCTGATTAGCGTGTTTGTTTGAGGTGGTTTTTTGAAAGAAAAAAAGGCAGGGGGGTGGTGGTGTCGTTGGGGGTAAGGGGGGTTGGAGTTGGTGTCTAGGATGTGGGAGTTGGGAGGGTAGTGCTGTGGGATTTGTGGAAAACAAGATATCAAGATACGAAGAGAGAGAGATATCTCACACCATCACATCACACATAGTCCAGTCTAGACTACCGTGCAGGGAAGTGGAGATCTAAGAGGTTCACGCAAGAGGTTCACGCACATTGATGATTCGGGGTTCTTGCAGAAAGTGGGGAAAATCGTCGGAGAGGGTCTGAGCGCGCGTGCTGACGCCCGAGGGTGATGGTTGCATGTGCATGATGATTAGTTAACGGGTTGGTTGATGAGGATGAGGATGAGGATAAGGATGAGGATGCTGGTTATGATGTTTGTTTGATGGAATGGAATGGATATGACGAAGTGTTTTTATTTGCGATGTCCAGAGAGAGAGGGGGTGGGCGGGAGGGGGGGGGGGGTGTAGGATAATAGTCTGGATCTGTCTGATACTGGGGGGTGGTATATCACGGGAGGGGGGGAAAGATGGTTAGATGGGGATTTACTACCGGACTTGCAGATGGAGAAATGAATAGCGCTGTTTACTTACTTACCTACCCATGTCTTCCTTAACTTGTCTCGTAGCCCTATCAATCCGCAGTCGTGAATCTCCAATCTGCAGTCTCCAATATTCCACCCCCCCCCCCTCCCCTTCCTACCCCTCCTCAAACCACTACCCCCTCCTCAACACCATCAACCACCCCTCCCCACCCACCATCTATCTATAAACCCCACCACGTCACCGCTCCAAAAATAAAAAGCCCCCCTCTCCCTCTCCCTCTCCCCTCCTACCCCCCTCCCGTCCCTCCCATCCCTCGATCGCTCCACTTGCACGCCCTAAGAAAAGCAAAATATCTTCACCCACGTCATCGCCCTTGTAGCCTGTCAGAACCACTACACTAGCACCAACGCCTCTTAACACATACGTTTTCCCCCCTGGTGTAATCTTAATAGCTTTACGTTAACTAGTCCACCACTTACTTACTCCTGCCATCCCGCCCGTTAAACACCCACAACGTTTACAACTACCATCCCCATAAACACCATTATCTCATCACCTAACCCTTTATACCACAGTGCATCAACACATCGTTTACTACGCGACCAGACAGACGGAGCTGGAACACACGGGCTGGGCGTTGCAAACGGGTGGATACGAGACGGTACAGGGGTGTGTGTCCACTAGCACACGCGACCATTGTCTCTCCTTCCCCTTCCACTGCCGAAGATGGTATATCCACAGTGAAAGATGTTCCCGCAACCAACCGGGGGAAGTTTATGAGATGCTTATGCGGTGGGTGATGGTAGACGGGGTGAGAGAGTGTTGTAGTGTAGTGTGTGTTAGGAGTGGTTTAGTTGTTGGTGTGAGTGGTTTGGACAGTGTGTGGTGTACTGTGTTGGTTTTGGTGTGGTGGGGGGCAGTTTGTCGGTGTAGGACCCGGTGAGGAGGGGGTATATGGTCATTTATTTGTTTTATTATTCTGGTAACGTTAACTTATTGTTTATTATTTTGATGTTATTTAGTAGATGGCTTGTTAATGAGTTAATTAGCTGTAATTATTTGATACAGCTATGACGGGCATAGAATTATTTATCTGGGTGTGTAAGTTATATATTTATTATTTACGGACGGACAGAATATGCCTCTATTTATTAACAGCCATTATTAAACATCTAGTTAAGTCAGTTAACTTATTTTAAAAACCAACTCTATATGCTGCCTATACGTGTAAGTTAACCCCAAATAAAAGACTGATATCTATCTTACACCCAATAGCCAATACAATAGCCAAACATAAATCAATATCCGATCATTTTTAATTATACCTATAGTGGTGGTTGTTGGTGGTGTTGGTGTAGTTAGTGCTGTTGAATTAATTTAACTTGGTGGTTACTGCCTTCACCGCTCTTCACTCTGTCACCCATCCCTCCGGACACCGCTCTCTCTCCACCCACACCCCATACCAATCCACCCACACCACACCCACACCACACCCACACCACACACACACACCCATTTACCATCCATCTACCATCCATCCACACCTTCCTCCGCACCTCCGACTTACTTCCGCCCCCGCCTCACCTTCGTCCTCGTCCTACTTAAGCTTTTGATACACCTCTCCGCGCGCTGATCTTGGCGCGCGCCGAAGATTCGTCGTATTCACCTCACCACCACCACGATCTCCGCTCTCTTAATCTCACTCACAACCTCATCCTAATCCGCGCCGACAACTCTCCACTCTACATACATCCCGCGAGATACTCACCGGCGCATAATCCCATTGCCCACAACACCCACCTCGAGCGCATCATCATCGACCACCCCATCCGAACCCCAACACCACATCGTGTCATTCAACCTCCACCACAACCCACCAACCACCCCCTCAACTCCATTCACACTGCCACCCGCAGAAACCACCACAATGGCGCGCCTCTACCCATCAAATCTTGCCATCTAACTTACCCCCCAACAAACCTTCACACGCACACACCCACCCACGCGCGCGCGCGTGCCCACCGCCGCAATGCTCGGCAAGCTCTTCTCGAACGCCGCCTCGAGCCTCACCCCCAGCCGAGGCTCACCTTCCCCCTCCCGCCCAACCTCCTCCCTCGACTCCGTCCAAGAGGACATCTACACGCGCAACCTGATCTTCCCCGACGCCGAAGCGCTCTACGCGCACCAGCACGATCAGGTCTTCCCCATGACCTCCTCCACCGTCAGCATGCTCACCGCTACCCCGGGTGCCTTCGATACGAACCCCGAGATCGAGTTAGAGGCAAGAGATGTTAGGGTGGTGGTTATGCAGGAGGCGACGTCGACGTTTAATTCTGCGGCGCTGATGTATGATAGTCATCCCCATGTCGACGCGCCTGCTTGTCCGGTGCTGAATAACGGGTTCGCGGCTTCTGGCCGCGGGGGGCGTGGAGCCGGCGGAGGAGGAGGAGCGAATACAACCGCCACAGCACGGCGCACGAGCATAGGCGCCAAGCCAGTGGTGATTACACAAGAAGCCCACCGCTTCGGCGCCTTTGATCGGCGGCCGAGCGCACACTCACGGCAGGGGAGTTACGTAGAGACGGAGGGCCAACGAACGAGTAGAGAGTACAGGGAGGAGATCGCCACGATAGCGAATTGTATGTTCGGCGCCAGCGACGTCATGGCGCACAAAGGCACGGGGAGTAAAGTACACATCCTCCCCACCGAGCCGCGAGGCGCGCAGTACCCCTTCGAAGGCGGGCACGGCTCGCTCGGGCGATCGAGTATGCGCAGCGGGAGTCGGCTGGCGCAAAGTTTTACGTCGGAGAGTATTGGGGGACAGTCGGGCGGGAATGCGGGGGGGAGGAAGAGGGTGCTTGTTACGAGGATCTTTCCGGTGCCATTGCTGAGTGATGGGGAGGAGGAGACGCCGGGGGCGTTTGAGGGGCAGGGGTTTCCGTTTCCGAAGGCGGGGGAGGGGGGGGAGAGGGAGAAGGAGAGGAAACCGAAGCAGAAGCGGACGCCGATGTATGCGATTGGGCTTGTTATTCAGCTACCGGCGACGCAGAATTCGCCGTCGACACCGAGATCGGCGTATCGTGGCGTAGGGTCGTATGCGGAGAATGAGTCGGTCTCGTCGTCGTTCAATTCGTTGCGGCCGAGCTGGACGGTGTTGGGATCGGGGTTTGGGGTTGAGTCGTTGGATTCGTCGTTTATTAGCGACGTGGATGATCGCATCGATATGGTCACCCAGCACTGGGATATCATAATCCGCACCCTCGACCACCTCCAAGCCGTCGCTTCCTCAGACATCGTCGCACTCCTCAAACAAGTCGACGTCGCCTCCCCCGACCCAATCGTCGGCCGCGGCCCGCACCACACCCGCACAGCCAGTATCTCCGTAGCAGGCAAGCGAGTCGAGGAGAACGTCAAACCCCTAAAACCCATCCGCACCAACGTCAAGACCGTCCAATTAATGCCCTACGCCCTAGCGCACAACCACAAACTCCGCGCCGAGATAGAATACGCACGCCATCGCATCGTGGGGGGGATCAAGAACCTCCAAGTCATAACGCGGCAGGGCCGATGGGGGATCTGGCGCGACGAGGCGCGCTGGGTGAGGCGGTGGGCTGGGGGGAAGGAACAAGGGTTTTTCTTTTATAACCTCCTCACCGCCTTCCTAGGTACGCACACAGAATGGCTCGAAGCCATCGGACCGACCTGGTACAGGCGGCGGAATTACAAACAGCAGCGAGGCGGCGGGCGCGACGAGGATATGCCGATCAAAGCGCGCACGGTTATTGTGGCTGCGGATAAGATGGCCGCGCGCAGACTTATCTTTTTGTTGTCGGCGTTCTTGCCGAATAATCAACATCATCAGGTCCCCTTTGTTCGCCAACACCGCCCGGGGACTTCGTTGTCGGGGGGGGCGTTCTCGCAGTCCCCGCCGTCGTATGTACCGCTTAATCCGAGGGAGGAGTCCTTGAGGAGACGGGTTAATAGACCTAAAGTCAAATCTACTACTACTACTAATACAGCACAACAAGCGCCTATCGTCTTGGGAAGTCAAACTACGGACACCCACAAACCAACCCACCAACGACGGCCATCAGACACCCCTTCCTTACCACCCGGCGCTCTGCCGGTACCGACTACATACAATCCAGCCCGCCAACCCGGCCTCGCCACAACCTCCACCGCAACCAACATCCCCGCCCTCCCGCACTTCTCCACCCGCCGCCCCGTGCGCGGCACCGGACCCGCGCCGCGACCGGGGAGTAGCGGCAGTCTCGCAGCAGACGACCTGATCCGCAGTCTTAAGAGGGGGGATACGGGGGAGGGGGGGGAGAGCGCGTCGAGGTGGAGTGGGGTGTTAGGCAGTTTATGGGGAGGAAAACGGAGGGGGTCGACTGATGTCTCTGTCCCGCCTACCCAGGGTGCGGGTACGGGGGAGGAAAGGGGGAAGGGGGCGGAGATGATGCACGCCCAGCGCCAAGAAGAGAGGCGGGGGGGAACTGATAGAGACGGCCCGGTGAGGGAAATGACTAGCACCACCGCCCCGCAACCCGTCGCACCACCACAATCCTCCTCCTCAACAACACAAACCCAACCTATCCACCCTTCAGGCGCCTACGAATCCCCCGTCAAAACCTCCATAACCGAAGACGGCGTAATCGACATCGACGTCCCCCTCCCCTCCCTCTTCGCCTCCTTCCCTCCTCCGCACTACTCCGCCCTCTCATCCCCCTGCTCGAGTGGTATCCTCTCTTCCAGCGATGGGATGGGGATGGGAGCGGGAGGGGGGGAGTTGGAGGGGTTTGAGAATTTCACTACTGAGGGGGGGGGTAATGAGGGAGCGATGAATGTTGGGGGGTGGGTGGGGAGGTTTCATCCGGATTTTGTGGTGCAAGCTCTTCCTGCTTCTACTGTGGAGGGTAGTACGAGCAGTGGGAGTAGTAGCTCGAACCCGAAATCTCCGACCCCGGCGGCGCCGCAGCAGCCGTCGCTGGAAGATCAGATTCGCGCGACTATGGCTGCGGAACCTACGCCCCCCCTCCCCGTATCAGCAACTCGCAACGGGGAAGAAGAACGCTGGATCACCATCTCCACCGCCCTCATAGCGGACACTGTGGCATTCACACTAAAACGCATCATCCTCCGCCGCCTAATCCGTCTCCCCACCTCCCCCCCCACCTCAGCAGGCGACTCAGCAGGAAACTCCTACGACGGCCGCGCGAGCATCTACGGGAACCCCTATCCAGGTGTGCTTGGGACTACTAGTCCCGCTGAAGGCGCTTCGGGGGGTGAGGTGATTAAGGAGGAGTGGGAGG
>KV459733.1:0-11657 GCA_001662645.1 Pseudogymnoascus sp. 03VT05
TTCTAGAGTAGAATAAGGAGAGCACCCTTAAATTCCTTCCCATTATTAGCTTGCATAATCTTTAGAGGTAGGAAAGCTGTAATAAACTAAGCAAAGCACTCTGCAATAGGCGCTGCATGCTTGCTTTTTAATGGGTATAGTTGTGTATACTTTAAGAAGTGATCCTTTATATGTAAAATCCATTTGTATCGCCCTAAAGGCTTATAGCGCATATTAATTAAGTTGATTTGAACCCTTTCCTATGCTTTACTAGAGATGATTAGAACTAATGGAGCTTTTGTAGTATTTGGTTAGTTTAAGGTGCAATTCTTACACCGTTTGAGTATAAACTCTACATCCTCACGCTTTATTCCATAGTACTGTTGCTTAATTATAGGCCATACCTTCTTATAGTTAGTATAGTAAAAGTAGGCATAAGCTATAGCTCTACCTAGAGCTTAAGCTAGAATAGAACATGAATAAAAGGCTTACCTTATTTCGGCCTGCATGTAGAAGCTTCAGGTGCTCTTACGCAATAATGTCAAATACCTCTGCTTTTTGAACAACATATCGAGGCTGAAGATATTGTATATTGCTTTTCTTATAAAGCTTCTCATCTATAAGCTCAAACTGAGACTGCGCACGGTGCTTAAGATTACTACTCTCTTGATTAGATGGTGTATATGTTGTAATATTCTGTAGTATATTGCGCATTTGGCTCCATTTTGCGTGTGATAATTGCTCACGATTGTAGTAAGTAGAGCTACTTATATAGGCTTCAAAAGCAGTGCGTACATCGTTTGGGAACGGGTTAATCGAGGCAATAGTAGCCATAATTATCGTGATTACAGACAGGAAGTAGGAAGTAGGATTTGAATTTTCTAATACTATACTATCTACACCGCTCCTCATATTGTCGGTTAGGCTACATTGATAGTTGGGCTGCATTTACGGTTGGGCCGGCCCATTCGTGAATGGGCCGGCCGAACCGCCAATCGCAATATTGGTGGTTGGGCCGGAACATATATATACTACTACTCAATTCTCTGTCTCCTGGTGATTTGTACGTAACTAGCCTCTAGGGGTATGGTACCAGTTAGTGGTATTTACATGAGAAGTTATGTGAGTTAGTATGAGAATTAGTGACATTTACATGAGAAGTTAGGTGTGACAGCATGAGAATAAATGGGAGTGGCTGGGAGTGAAAATGGAAAGAACGACTGCCCTACGAAAAAAATGACTGCATAAGGAAGGAACGACCATCACGGGAAATAACGAACGTCATGGAAGGAACGATTGCCAGTGGGAAGGAACGACAGTCGTTCTTTCCATCCCCATACTTTGATACCCAACTTCTTTTCCACCCATAACTCCGGACGCAGTTGCACCTCAAAAAGGAGAAGATGGAACTTGAGTGGTGCGGGTCTGCCAACAACTCAAGGTGGATTTGATGACTCTGATAGCTGCTGCGGGCGAGGGGAGAACGCTATTCCTGTCCGCAGGCGTGGCTTGTTGTTCTTTGTTTTGTATGAGGGGTCTTACGGGGTGGGGTGGTGGCGCTGGTGATGGCAGTGGGAATGGGAAATGGTGGTGAGAATGGTGCGGTGATAATGAGGGTGGTGGCAAGATGGGGGTGATGGTGTTGATGCTGGCGGTGGAAATGAGGGATGTCGGCGAGAAAAGAGGGGTGATGGTGAGAAAGGGGTGGTGAAGAGAAGGCGGTGTTTACAGGTTGAGGAAGTTGCCATAACTACGACAGCCTTGATTCCCTCCCCCCCTTCAGTATGTGCATCTCGATTGAGAATGCGTTCGCCTATCGAACACTTGATCGGTCCTCTCAGTTTAACCTATCGCAAAAGAGAACAGAGTCCACACAGCTAATGTAGAAGAATTATATACTCGTCAAACTACCATCACCATCCAGCCGTCAGTCAAGCACACACACCACCATATAAGTCCTCCTCCTACTACAACTCCCACATACGACCATAGACTCAAGAGAATTGGGCATCCCGTCCGCTCTGCCATACACAAGCTTGAGATCGGTGGATTAGTAGTTGGGTGGGTGACCACCAGCGAATACCCACTGTTGTATGTCTTTTGTTTTTGTCGTTTTTTTGTCGCCCAACCAAAGTCTGCCCCCTACACCCATGACATGGATACTTTATTAACCGATTCAGTTGCTATATGCCACTATACTCGAAGAATAATCACATACGACCATACGTAGACTTAAGAGAATTGGGCATCCCGTCCGCTCGGCCATACACAAGCCTGCGTATCCTCTGGCTAATAGTCTCAATCGTGCCAATAGGCATAGCGTGGATCCTTGCAACCATTGCAACCCCATTTATGGTTAATAGTCTAACCGGTCAAGCAGCTGAAATGATATACTATTGGCCATTATATTCCGCGAAGTAGTGAGCGTTCGTAGTTGCGAAGCTTCAGCGGGCATGTTAAGTAAACTTGGCTGCCCGTCCAACGGTACTGTGACATGTTCGGTACAGTAGGAGTTACGGCAGGCGAAAGAGCAATGTGCAGTAAAAGGCACTGCACTGTGATATATAGAGTACCGTACCGCTAACAGCACCGAAACCATTACTGTACTGTAATAAGTTAGGTACTGTAGAAGTTACGCTACCGAGAGAGATACAGTAATCGTGGGTGGAAGCAAGTTGCGCGAACTCGCTTAGAGGGGAAGCAAGTTGCGCGACCTCAAATTGCGACCGTAAGTACCTGACTATAGTAATTTGTATGTAAAAGTACTTAAAATTCCATTCTACACAATTATCACTTCCTCATTCCCACGCTCACTCCCACTCTCACTCCTACTCTCACTCTCACTCCCACTCCCACGCCCACCCTCACTCGCACTCTCATACTAGCTCTCAGATTCGGCTTCTGGGTTAGTAATTGGGTCTTCTAACTCCGGAGGAATTAGGAGGCACAATTCAGTGAGCTGAGCCACGCTCTTCTTCCGGAGGCGCTCCTGTTTCCGGGCTTCAATTCCTGCCCGGCGGAGCTGCCTCCGGGCTCGGTTTTTGGCCTGGCTCAGCTTCCGGGCTGATGTGGCAGCTAGCTTCTGGGCCTGAAGCTCAGCTTTCTGGGCCTGAAGCTCGTGGGCTTTAGAAGCCCGGAGCTCACCTCCACACTGGAGTCGGCCCCGGCCCCCCCGCTTCTTCTTCGAGTTCTTGACCTGCTGCCGAACAGCCCGTAGGCTGAGTTCCTGGAGCTGGCTAGTAGCTAGAACCCAGGCGGCCCTAGTAAGCCAGTTGCCGTAGCTCTGCCTCGAGGGGCTACTAAAGGCCTCTGGAACCTGCTCTTTCCACCGTTGTAGGCCCTGTTCTACGCCCTGGAAAGTAGAGGGAATAGGCGTTATAGTCCGGGTTGGTAGGGTAGGTGTAGTAGGCTCTATAGGCTGCGTAGGCTGCGAGTATGTACGTAGCTTATCGAGTGCTATATTACAGCTTATAGGCCAGATTCCGGCTTTCTGGAAAGCTAATTGTATGGTAGATCCCTTAAAAGTGTGCTCCCGGATCTGCGGGAGATCTCTCATAAATAGGGGTAGGTTGTAGGTAATGTCCATCTCTCGTATGGCACGGGGCACAGCCTGCCTATGCCAGTGCTTATGTGGTTGGAATATCCAGTGTTGTCAATAGTATATGGTTTCTTGGCAATATGCCACAGTAATTACTAGCAATACGGTTCTTGGCAATACCTTGGCACACTGTGACAATATAATACACTGCCAAGCTATATGGTGACAATACAATACGGCCTCTTCATACTGACAATATATTGCCAAGACTAAACAATAAATGTCCGTGCATTTTAGGCATGTAAAAATTAAAGGGTTTTTTTCAATAGCGTACAACTTCAATGGAGTAATATTACTATGGCTATAGAATCTAGCGTCTTGTTAAGCCTTAATAGCTTAGGTTTTATTGAGTTAGAGGCTAAGCTATTTCAGTTGCAAACTTCGCAGCTCTCACAACGCTTAAATAGTACGATGAGTACACCTTCGATTCGACGACTGCGAACATTATAGGTTTAGGACCATACACTAAGTTAAGACTGAACAATAATATATACATATAATAAAAAATCGCATTAGCAATATAGATATTGTGAAAAGAGATATGCTGAGTCTAGTGGCATAACAGTAGTAGCGATGCACTTGAAAAAGACACATGGATTGCTTAATACCTAGACTAAGTAGAAGGCTGTTAATCAGCAACGTTCTATTCTTACCTGTCTTGTTCGTAGTAAAGAGAATGACTATAAACGACGATAGGATACAGACTTTAATAGAGCAACATTTAAGCAATTGCTTGTCTAGTGGGTGTGCTAGTGCTCAATATCGTTATCCGTTGTTAAGCAAAATGAGTTCCGAGCACTTCTAGCCTTCTTAAATAATAGTACTATTAATTGCTTGCCAAAAAGCCATAATACTCTACGAGAATGGATTGTCTAGACGTTTAAGTATGAGAGACAGCGTATTATGCAGGCACTACAGTTGGCATATTCAAAAGTCCATTTTACAGTAGATTTATGGACATCGCTGAATACAAAGGCATTAATGGGTATTGTTGCTCATTATATTTCTGAGACTAGAGCCCTCTGACAATTAGTATTATTACTACGCGAGCTTGAGGGTCAGCATACTAGTGCTAATTAAGCTGGATTAATATTCTCTGTGCTTAAAGAGTATGGCATACTATCAAAAGTTGGGTATTTTATAATGGATAATGCAAGCAATAACGATATAATGATAGAGCAGCTCTTAACTTATAAGTGATACATTATTATTCTTTAATATAATTACTTATTAATTATTGTATAGTACTATCATTTCAAGATATTGAATATAATCATATTCATCACTGACTTCGTTGTAATGGGCATATCATTAATCTAGCAGCACAAGCGTTCCTTTTCCCACATGGCGATGCTCTTAATAAGCATAACAATATTCAAACAGAGTATATACCTACAGAGGATGAGATCTAACAATGGAGGGCTTATAGACCCTTAGGCAAACTTCATAATATTGTTATATACATTTAACGATCACCTTAACGACAGGCTTTATTCTTAAAGCATTTAAATGGCAAACATCTAGTACGTGATAACAAAACCCGGTGGAATTCATAGTATTTAATGCTTGCATGTGCCTTAAAAGATACTATAAGGAAGGCTATTAATAACTATTGCATTTAAGAATTTGAGGATTTACATGATAATTCTTTGCAAGATGTAGATTGGGCTATACTACAGAATATCTACAATTGCCTTCTTCATTTTCATGAAGCTACAATGGCTACTGAGGGCTGGCAAGCTACTCTTAAACGAGTATTACTCTCTATAGAGTTCTTACTTAACTAGCTTGAGAATGGGAAGAAGCAATACGAGCAAGATCTAATATTAA
Organism: Pseudogymnoascus sp. 03VT05; assembly: GCA_001662645.1. NCBI lineage: Eukaryota > Fungi > Ascomycota > Leotiomycetes > Thelebolales > Thelebolaceae > Pseudogymnoascus > Pseudogymnoascus sp. 03VT05. The sequence continues at coordinate 5,408 of KV459733.1, forward strand.
GCCCCTGCTTTAATTCTGCTTAGAAAGTAATGGATAAGTACTATAGCTTAACAGAGCAGTAAGTAAAAGAGAATATTTAATAAGATGGATATAGCTAATAACATATAGCTCGTCTACATATGTTGCTGCATTAGTGCTTATTCCAAGCTAGAAATAGACTTATATCTATGATAATTGGCTAAAATCTTAGATAGAAGCTACGAAAGAATTAGTTCAATTACTATAGGACAGACTGTATAAGCTGGCGATTATGCCTATAAGTTTATCAGACTTAGAGCTAAGTGATGCAAAGTCTGGATTTGAGCGTTGGGCAAAGGCAAAGCAGCAGCGTTATCAGCCTCTTCTTCAAGACGAGTATCTCAAATACTGTCAATTACCAGTTACCCCCGAATGCGATGCTAGAGGTTGGTGGATGGAACCTGCTCAACGGACAGCATATCCAAATCTCCATAAAATGGCGATTGATATCCTATTGATACCAGTAATGAGCGCAGAGCCAGAACGGCTATTCTTAGGGGCTAAGATTACAGTCACAGATCGTCGCAATCGATTGGGGGTAGATACTATTAAGTACTTAGAGTGCTTAAAGTCTTGGCTGGCTATTACAGATACACCCTAGGCAGAGGATTAAGATAGAATGGTGAAAACCAGGGTTAGTGCGGAGCAATTGATAGTACTATTTATAAGTCATATGGTTGACACTGTTTATACTGCATATATTGCCAAGCCTTATGATCATAATACAATATACTGCCAAGCTATATGGTGACAATATAATATAGGCACTCGCCATATGATGACAATACAATATGCCTTTTTCTCGCAATATATTGCCAAGAATTACTATTGACAACACTGGGAATATCCTCACGTCTAATGGCTATAGAACGTGTGTAAGATGTGGAGGGAATGCCCATAAGATGATGTGATATTTAGCAGCTAGAATGATAAATTCATGGCTTGTATGGCTAACATGAGAATCAAGGAGTAGAAGCTTAGGATTCCCTAGTTCGTGTAGAGCAGTAAGCTCTATAAAGTGGTGTAACCACTGTAGAGCAAGCTGGCTATTAGAATAGCTAGTTTCTGAGAGTAGTATTAGCTTATTCCCATTGAGGTTTTGAGGGTACCACGCCTCTATATGAATTTTACCCGGAACAACAAGTACAGGTGCAATTGTCTGTCTAGTTGCAGATACTGCCTCTATAATCGTAATAGATATACGATTCTTAGGGCTTAGAGTATAGAGCTGCTTTATAGCTCGTGGGACTAGAACTTTCTCACCCCCTAGAATTCCGACCCTAAAACCAGTTTCGTCCATATTCCAGATTGACTCTGGATTTATACCACGCTCTAGTACAAATTGCGTGTACTTTTCAAACCACTTAATAATAGCAGGCTCCTCCTGAGCTTGCGTACGCTGCTGAGCAATAGGCTTTGTAGTGATAAAATGGAATTCTTAAAGCTCATTCTTAATATATTTTTTAAGCCAACTCTGTGACAGTGCGGGTAGTGGGCTCTATAGGTGGCATACTGCACTGTATACCGTATTCCTATTAGCTCTAAGCCCTAGGTAATTGTAAAGCGTAAGCCTAGGGTCTCACGGGAGTCTAGGGAACCAGGTTAGGAGGCAGGAAGGTATCGTATTCTGTAAGCACAATAGGTCTACGTAGATACAGCGACTATTGACTAGAGGCCTTACTCCGTGGCCTCTAGCCCCTTTTATCCTCAATTCTCCTTGCCCTCCGTTGCCGAGGTCTTCGCCCCCACAGTAGGGCTTTCCCGGAACTAGGGGGGTTCCTCCACGTGAGGGCACGTGACGTCAAGCCTTACAGTAATATTGCTCTGTAATCCACTCCTTAAGGGCCTCTGTCTGGGCAGCAGAGAGCACCCTATTATGACCCCCATGGCGCGGCTTCGGAGCAGCTGCTCGGGCAGCTGCTCTGGTGATTTTTGACCGTATAGTCGAGTTAGGGACCTTAAAAATCCGACTGGCAGCACCTATAGATTCAGAGGGGTTTGCTGCCAGCCATTCACAGGCATTTGATAAGGGAGTCCCTTCCATTAAATAAATTGCATTTGATTACTATGTAAAATACTATGTCTGGGAATGCTGAGGGTTGTACTGAGGAGTAGCGGTGAATATATGCAAGTTGCGAGGTCGCGCAACTTGCTTCCACCCACGATTACCACTTCGCAATTTTGACTTCGCAGCCGTCCTCCGTCCTCACCATTCTTGGCACTTCAATATGCCATTCTCATACTGGCCAGGCGGCATTCCATCGTACGTCAAATTCGACGGAGTTCCTACAGCCGATGACAAAGTCGACGAATTGACTAATGGCTGGAAACTATTTGTGAAGGTGAAATCTTGCCCCTCGATCAATTGTTTCCACTGTACGGTCTCCGAGGCTACTATGCTAACATCGACGTAGGAAAAATGGATACCCAAACCATCCGGAGAAGCAAGCCAGGAATATGAAGCCAATCAAAGACGAGCGCTCGTCTCTGAATGGATTCAAGCTCCGCAGACTTTGCGAGATCAATTCCACGCACGTGCTTTAGAATCGCCACCGGTCTGGAATAACCGCGCTGTGAAGCAGTACTTCCCAAGGGGCGATGTATCCAGCTTATCATGGTACACTTGTATCGCGCCTCTCGATACACCTCGCAATCGAGCCCTGTGGACCAAGCTTCGGATTCTTTCCTACGACTTCTACGACTCCAACGATGGAATCTGTGAGGTCGGCGTTCTTGAGGCATCGCCGCATTCAGCGACTGCTGGTGTAGAGCCTAAGGATTTCATGAAGGCAGGATTTGTAGAGAATGCTGATTTCAATTGGATGTATATGACTGTCCATGCTACAGTTACTTTTAAGGGTTTGAATCAATGGGTTTTCGCCGACCAACGGTCTTTGGAGGACGGCATGCTTTTGATTGTAAACATCGAATCCAACGGAGATGTGGTGTTGAACATGCGGCCATCTGTTCTGGAGTTAAATTACCTGTATAACATGCACTATGGGTTGGCGAAAGGGTTGGCAGAGATACGAGGAAATGCTGGGTTTGATGGGGTCCATGCCGATGTCGATGAGGGGGAATATGGACAGCGGTAAGTTTGGAGCAAACCAATTGCTAGTCTAGAATGTGCTAACTGAATTTTAGTCTCGATATCTCGAAGCCAATTCTAGAGATATTTGCAGATGTGAAAGCTACAGGACACCTTGAACAGGGCCCTGATGAATGGCCAGCACTGATCGAGCAGAATGCTCCGGGATATCTTGCCCTCGAGGCTGAGGGGAAAGGGGATGAATATGATCATTCTCAGTTTACTGAATGTACGGGTTAACGCGCGTAGTCTATCACAGCGTCGTGTCAGGGCTACGTATATAGTTGGAAGACTCACCATAATGAGAGGATGGTCTTCTACGCATTTCACAATTTTCTGATCATGATATGTGTATTCATTCTGCCTCTTTTCGTGACTTCCTATGGTATAAACGGTAATAGTCGCTAATATAATAGCTATAGTCAACAGTGATTGCGGAATTGACAGTGACTGCGGAATCGCCAGCAACTGGGGGGTCCCAGATATCATTTCGTTATTTCGACATACAAGATCATTGAAACTACGCCTACAACTAACTAAATGCAGTGAACTCATCTAAGAATATAAGTACATTGTTATAGTTACTTAGCTACTTAATTCAAAAAATTCGTTCCCGAAAATTACTTATCAGCCTAATAATGTCTACGTCCATGTACATGACCTGGTCCCAATCTCGGGCTTGGTGTAATCACTGCTTCGGCTGGATACTTTTTCGCAATATCTAAGACCTCAATCTCCTTAGTAATCTCTTCTATGATATCCATTTCAAAGCCATCATTTTCCGTCTTTATTAGCTCTTCGTCATCATCTTCAAGTTGGACAGCTGCCAAGGTGTTAGTGTGAATTTATTTGTGAGGGTTGACAGCAATAATACTTTGGGGGGAACTTTACACACATTTGATCTGCCAGTTCTGTGGATCTTGAGGATCCAAGCCCCTCCTTGTTAAATCCTCAGGCGTTTCAAAGGTGATAAAGCATTTCTGTACCTTCAATTTGTAAAACTTCTGAGTAGCAGCAAGGGTCATCGTTCGTGGCATCGTCATACAAATACCGTTTTGCACGTCTCCGTTAACGCCTAATTGATATTGCGGATTGCCTTGTAGATTGATACCTCCCACAACCTGAGTAAGACCGCCGCTTGGAGTATTTGCAGACGATTTCCATGTACCAGCGTAAGGTGAAGAGAGATCGTTTCCATTAGTAGATGAATCGAACAGATTTATGGTGTAGAGTCTTTTGCCACCGTTCCACTTTGGTTTAGGAGCACGAGGTGACCATGAGCTATCCTCCTCAAGATCATAGACGTTAGAAACAAGATTATTGATCTGGCCCTGGTAAAATTGCTGGTCATTTGTAACACATGCTGCGTTCGCCCCAGAACCACCTTCTTCGGAAGCATTGAAGGGAAATTCATCGCAAGAAATTGAATCAGAGTACCCTGCCATGTTCATGTAGGCCTTGTCATCCTTTTTGGCTGTCAACGCTGCCTCAAAAACAGCTGTCGGCCACAGATACGACTTTGTGAAGGCACAGACCGAAGACACATCCTTACAGGCGTCGTTTCGATTGGTCCCTCCGCTGGGAAGATAAGTCAGCTGCATCCAGTTGGATCCAATTGTCTGACCGTTATTGTTGTCCTGGAGATATCCTCGAACATTTTGGCAAATACCTGTTACGTCAAATGTTAGCAGACGTGTCGCAGCAGGGTATAAGTTGAGATAAGGTTGCGCCACTTACTAATGAATGTCTCGTATGCGCCACCAGCTCGAGTATTCTCATTGTCGTTGACAACACGCCCAGGTTGAAAGAAGGCGCAGTTATAGAAAAGTGCTGGAGGCAGGTAACAAGTTGACGTGTCTCGCTTGGAAGAAGGACCTCCAACTGCACAAGTTGTGTTGTCAACGGTGTCCTCGCACGATATCAAACCCCCAAAGCATGGCGTTCCTGTAGTGAGAGGGACAAGGTTTGCGTCATCTCGCTTTCGCTTGTCTGCTGGGGTTGAGGAGTAGTCAACGCATGTCTTGTCAATGAGAACCAGGGGATCTTCAGGCGATGCCAACTCTATAGAGTTACCCCAGTAAGCAAGTCCATTGGCGAATCTAGGTAACTTTTATCAGTTCACGCCTAACGTAGAGTCAAGAGAGGCCAACATACGAGACATCAGCAGAGAGGAAGACAGAATAGACATAGTCTGCCCAATAACAAAACTCAGCAGTAGCTCCAGTGGCTGAGCTAACACTGGCACCAGCAGAGAGTCCTAATGTAATGGTATTAGCTACGCCTGCTGTGACATATCCGCTCATGAGAGCGTCGCCTAAGACAGATATTCCGAATTTGACTTGAGGGGTAAGAGTCACTAATACACTGTCAGTAAATTCCTGTGAGGAAAGATGTGCTATAACTTGCGTGCAAGATTTCCAACAGCCGTGATGCTTGCGTCAAAGGTGGGTACTACTGAAAAAGTCTGCTGCTTGTCAGGATCATTTGGATCGTCCAAAGTCCCTGGGGGTATAGTTGCCCCAGTTCCATCACTGTCTTGGGGGAAAAATACTTCGACCTTGGGCCATGCGACAGAAACACCAGCGTTAAGTTCGCCAGAAACCTGCAATGAAGCATCCATAGAACCTGTCAAATCAAACTCTGGACCAACGCTGATGGGTCCTTTGATAGAAAGTCCTGGGAGGGTAATTCCACTTAAGATGTTGACAACATCTGAGTTCGTTTGGATGATGGCTTCGCCTCTAAGAGTCATCAAGATCTGCCAGTAGTTAGTAAGATGGTTAGATAGATAAAATAAAGCATGGAGTCTGACGACGTACGGCGGCGGCGGGTGACACTGAAAAGTAACCGTAAGATGCAATCAAAGTTGGCGTCGGCAAAATTGAGCCCTCAAAGTAGTAGGCGTATTGGGCATACAATCCCATATGTATATTGGCGTCCAAATCGAGGGTCGTTTTGAGATTGGTCTTTGGGCAGGTTTTGGCGAAATGGAAAAGTTTGATGTTCTCTTCGTACTCTTAAGGGAAGGAATCCCGTATCCGATTTGACCATGGTCGTGACTTTGGCCAACCAGGCCTTGAAGGCTCCAAACCATCGTTTTCTGTTCTTCGCAGGAGTGTCTGTGTGTAACGCTGGGTCTTAAAC
>KV459734.1:1187-15950 GCA_001662645.1 Pseudogymnoascus sp. 03VT05
CCTGGCCCTGCAGCCTTGTAATTACGTAATCCCCTTTTCTAGCATCTCCGCGGAACCACCACACCACATTATAGTTATAGGTGAGAAATAGGCGATGATGGGTGCGGGAGGGAGCGGGAGTGGAGGAATAAGGATTGGAGGGGGGGATGTAAAATACCAGGTGGTGTGTGCGCATGTCAGTAGTAAAGGCAGGAGGGAGCACATCTACCATAATCGGAAAGGACGACTCCTAGGTTGGTGGTCGTTACTTCCCTATCTAGTAGTATCACACCTCTTCCTCCTTGTACACACACCTTTTTACTCATACACGGAGAGATCAATCCGGGGGGGGGGGGGGGGGGGAAACCACGACTGCTCGTTTCGTTTCGTTCCTTCCCTATACTATACGCACGCACGTGGTCTGGGAATATCGGGTTTCTAGATCTAGCCACCAGCCACCACGCCCAACGGGTTTGTGTTTCGTTAAGCTTGTTTCCCTTGCTGTCCGTCCTGGCACCCAGTTTCTTCACATGGGGACCAAAGGTGTATACTATGTAGCGAGCGATGGGGACACAAGAGAGCGTGCTCTGCTCGATTGGGCGGCGGGTCGACACGTGGTGTTGAACTTGACGGGGAAGAGGGGGGATGCTGTTCGTGGCTAGTCAGGTTAGTTGGTCAGGTTAGTTGGTCAGGTTAGTTGGGCGTCTGGATGGAAGGATGGACGGGGGGATGTCAGATGACATGTCAAGTGACTCCCCTTACCGCTGCTGATAGATAGATCGCTGGCATTTCTACCGGCGGCGTGGAGAAGTACTCTATGAGTGAGTGAGTGAGTGAGTGAGTGAGTGCCGCGGCGTGGTTGTGTCGTAGCGGTGGAGGAGGTCGTAGCTGTAACAGTGGTGCGTGCGTGCGTGGTCGTAGACTGTGGTCGTGGTGGATGGTGCGGTGCTGTTCATTCCCAGCGATTAGTATGCCGTTAGTCAGGGCTTCTCCCGTACCGAGTGACTTCCCCCCTCGCCCTGTGGAGCTTGGTAGTCTGGGTACCCGTGTTAGTCCGGTACTTCTAGTAACAGTCCAGCCCCAGCCCCAGCCCCAGTTCCAGCCCCAGTTCCAGCCCCAGCCCTGAACTGGTTCCGAGGGGCCCAGCCAGACCCTGAAGAGCCCTTCCCCGGTCCTCCTCCCTCCTAGACAAGACAAACTCTTGTTAGGGGACCATCCTTCGCCGCCGCCGGGGCGATTAGGTAGGCGCTATTAGTTATCCCCCTCGCCGGCGCGCACAGCATCGTGGGCTTCACGGTCGTCTCGGTGGGGGGTGAGGTACCTTGCTTGCTATTACGAGATCGAATGCGGGTTTTGCGTGTCGGGGGAGGGGAGAGGGGTGTGTGGCATCATTTGAGAGGGGATCGTGACATTTGGAGTTTTTCGGGTCGACGTTACAATGCCACTCGCTGCGCGGTATGGGATCGTATCGTATGGTTGGTGTCTGTGGTCTGGTCTGGTCTGGTCTGGTCTGCTCTGGTTTTGTATACTATAGACGGTACGGTGCGGTGTGGTGGTCGAAGTTTTTTATATGCGAGGGATTATTATATATATCACCAGCTTCACCATCTCCCTCCTCCCCCTCTCATCCTTCCCCCCTTCCTTTTTCCCTCTCTCTTTGCTCTTGGAAAGGCTTCCATCAATCCATCCAATCCAGCTTTCGATGAATCGTTAAGAGGATCTTTCGAAGGGTTTTATATCCCTTCTTCAACTTTTTACCTTATTCCTCTTCGCCGATTACATCCCTTGTCACTACTGTCCCCTCATCATCGATCCCCTCATTCCTCCACTCCTCCTCTCCTCTTCTCCCCGCTCCTACCTCGGAGCTCCATCTGCCCCTCAATCGTCAATCGCCAATAATCACCCCCGCCATTCCCATCGTCAGAAATCGTCAATTTACCTCACTCTGTACATACTGTACTGTACTGTACTGTACTGTACTGTACAAGCATCATCACAGACAGCACCCCTACCGCAAATAAATTTACAGAAAGCGTATACTGTACTGTACTGTACTGTACTGTACGTACGACACGACAATTGAGCCCAACCACTTCAGCCGGAGAGATTATTCGAATTGATTTGATTGATATTTATTCCCAGTCAGGAGTCTAGAGCAACCACCAAGGGGCGTCTGTCAGCAAGCAAGCAATACTTTATACTCGGCGCCATCAATTCCCTCACCCCTCACCCCGCCGTCATTGGGAGGGATTATACTTTTATACCTCGTCCACTCGGTCTTTTATACCTCACTCAATCACTTATACCTCGATCATCCACTCAATCCCTCGTCCTCTCAGTCATCTGAGCAAGGAGTCATCACACATCTCACCAATCTCACCATCTCCATCTCGCCATCCAGGTTACGCCATTAGCCTCGCCTCGACGCGCCAGCCTGATAACTTTTGACAACTTTTGACAACTTTGACAACTTTGACAACCACCTCCACAAACACCCCTCGACACCTTTTGACAACTTTGACAACCACTCTCCACAAACAACCAACCCCTCGACACCTCGCTTCACATCGGGTCAACTGCTCGAAAAAGAGAGGAACGGAGCTCAGGCTTGACGACGATCGATTTCAATCACTCGCAGTCCACTTATCGACTGGGACTACTACGAAAACACTACTTACCCTGCCGACTGCATCTCCATCCATCCACAAAACCCCACCAATCCACCACCAATCCACCACCAATCCACCAAAAATCATCCGCCGACCTGCCACAACCAGCCAACCAGCTCAAACAAGTACAAAGTCCAGAGCAAAGTACAGTCCAGAATTACTGTGGTACCTTCCTTTACCCCTCCACCAAAAGTCACTCGCCGGGTCTCTTTCCCCCATCTTTTTCGAATCGAAACCACTCCGCCATCCTCTCCGCTACCCTTCTCCGCTATAATCCCCCCAATTTCGACCCATCGCGGCCCCCATCGAAACAAATATCCGCGCGATCACGCTTTTACGCCATCGACCAGCTATCCTACACTATCCTACACTATCCTACACTACAAAGTGCACTACAGTATACTACAGTACACTACGGTATACTACAGTACTCTCCAGCACACAACAGCCACACAACCCCTCCACGCCACTCCACAGTCACAATCACAATCCACCATCCCACCTTCATCCCACCTTCATCCCACCTTCATCCCACCAAACACTCAAAAGTCAAGTCACTTCAAGGTCACGACAACTCACGAGAACCCTCACGACAATCTTCGACATATCTAACAAACCTACGACAATTTATTCACGTTTGTTCTCCTTTTTCCTCCCCGAACTCTCACCGCCTTCATCTTTCGACATCCCTATTGGACAAAACACTGTCAAAAATCCCCTCGGAACCCTTCAAACCCTTCAACAACCCGAAAGTTACGGCGGGCGGAAGTGACGGAAGACTACGGACAGTGGGACAGCGACTCTTCATGTCCCTGCCGTTAGCAGCCTGCGCGTGCGTGACCTCCAGTTCTCATTACCAAATATCCCACGGCGATTGATCCAGCCCGTCCAACCGCGTCCAACCATAACCACCCTTCAGACCCTTCAGTCACTGAAAGTCCCAAAAGTCCCAAAAACTACCCACCCCCGGCGTCCACCGAAAATCAATCCCCTCGGGACCATCGCTGACCTGACCACCCCGGACAGGGAAAAAAATTAAAAATAAACATCGTGAACTCTCTTCGTTTATTTACTACTTCTACTTCCTCTTTTTCCCTTTTCTCTAATCCCTTATCCCTCTCGTCGACCCCGAGCGAAAGAGTTTCACTCACACTACTACTACCCCGCCATACACGCGCAATTCGACCTAAAAACCCCTCCAAAAATCACACCACACCACACCACTCCACACAACACCACCACACAACTCCCCCGCGCGAATCTCGCTGAGAGCTGCACGCACTACCAACCCGCTGCACGCACACGCCTCAAAACTCAATCGCTCACTTGCAGCTTCTACCCCGCCATTGGCTGGCCCTCGAACAATCAACAACCTTTTTACGACCCCTCACCCAGCGCTCAGACACAAAAGAAAAGAAAAAACGAAATAAAACACAACATTCATGCCCTCCGCCACGCCACGCCCGAGCGACCTGCCCCTGCGCCCGCGCCCCTCCCCCGCCGCCGCCGCCTCAAAGGCCTCCCCCGCCCCCCCCCCCGTCCCCCCCCCCCCCACCCCCATGACCCGCACGATCGCGGTCGTCAACTCGAGCGGGCGGCAGGCCGCGTCGCTGATCCGCGTCGCGAGCGCCGTGGGCTACCGCGTGCGCGCGCAGCTGCGCAATCTCGAGGGGATCGTAGCGCAGGAGATCGCGGCGCTGCCCAACGTCTCCGTCTTCGTGGGCGAGCTGGCGCCGCGCGCGGATAAGGGGCGCGTGAACACAGCGTTGATCAGGGAGCTGTTCCAGGGCGCGCAGGTGGCGTTTATAAATACCACGTTCTGGGGGGATGAGGTGGCTATTGGCATCGCGCTTGCGGATGCGGCGAAGGAGGCGCAGATCCAGCATTACATCTACTCCTCGATGCCGGACCACTCTCTGTTCTCCCCCTCCTGGCCCGCCCTCCCCCTCTGGGCCTCCAAAGCCCGCGTCGAATCATACATCCGCTCCCTCGCCCTCCCCGCCACATTCGTCGACACAGGAATATACAATAACAACTTCACCTCCCTCCCCTACCCCCTCTTCTGCATGGCCCTGCAGCCAGACGGCTCCTTCACCTGGCGCGCTCCCTTCCACCCTGACGCACCACTGCCCTGGTTAGACGCTGAACACGACGTCGGACCAGCTGTGCTGCAACTCCTCAAGAACGGCCCGCCACCGCTCGGATCCCAACCCCCGCGCGTAGCACTAGCATACGAGCGCCTCTCCCCCCGCGAAGCGTGCCGTGCCTTCAGTCGCGCGCTGCGCAGACCAGTGCGCTACGAGCGCGGCCCGATCGAAATCGCCGTCTCCATCCCCAGCGGGTACGCTAGGCAACTCCGCGCTCTCGAACAACTCTTTTCGATGGGCGGACCGGATGCGGAGGCTCAGCCGCCGTATTTCGGCGACCTGGCCCAGGAGGAGAGTGTCCCCGCCACCGCGATGGGGTTGTGGGAGGGGTATAGAGGGTTGGAGGAGTATGCGAGGGAGGTTTTTCCGTTGGAGGAGGCGGCGAATGGGTTGACGTGGATGCATGAGCCGGTGGAGAGGGTGGAGAGGGGGGAGGTGGAGGGGGAGGAGAGTGAGGATGAGGAGGAGGAGGAGGGGTTGATGATGGGGAAGAGGAGGCAGGAGGAGTGGCTTGCTTGAAGGGTGGATGGGAGCTGACTGATGGTCCGTTTTTTTTTAATTCATGGCATGGAGAAATATTGAAATGCCTGGGGGGTTTTGGGAGAGATGGGATAGGGATAGGGATGAAACTAAAATGGGAATGGGAAAGGGATCCGGAAAGGGACCGGTGGGTGGGTGCATCAGGCACGGCGTTGGGAATGTTTTGGGTTTTAGTGCTGCCTTCTTGCTGCTTGCTTGCTTGCGGAGCCTGCGAATTATTTCTTAGGGATGGAACGGATGGGATATTGAGATATTGAGATACCGTGAGCATGGATAGGGATATTAGGAGGTGGGATGAGAAGGAGATAGGAGATGAGATATCAAGCCAGACAGGCCGGGGATACAGAGACGGGAATACGGGCTGGGAAACACACCCACATGCCCTCACAATACAAGAAAGTTTCACCACCTCACACACACATCACCTTCCTCCCCAATCTCAAAGCATCAAACAATCAAACCATAAATCACATCATCACATTCCAACCCCCCCCTCCTAGATGACCCCCCCCCCAATTCAAGTAGCCGTAGAAGCCTTAAAAAGCGTAGCTTGATCACCCACCAACATCCCCGCAATACTGGCACTGGTAAGCGTACTCACGATCCCACTCAGCAGCGCACTAAATGCCACCTTCGCCACTCTCCCACCCTTCCCGGGAGCGAGCTGCGAGAGCACACCGATCTGGATCCCGACGCTGGAGATGTTGCCGAAGCCGCAGAGGGCGTAGGTGGCGATGAGGCGGGAGCGGGGGGAGAGGTGGGCGTATTCGGCGTCGGAGGTTAGGGAGGCGAACTAGTGGGGTTGTGTCAGCATCGGAAGTGTTTCCTATTTTCTGTTTTGGTGGGGGGGAGACGTACAGCGACGAATTCATTAGTGATGATCTTTGTCCCGATTAGCTTGCTCACCAGCAAGATGTCACTACCGTTGCGATCGACGCCGAGGAGGAAGGAGACGGGGTAGAAGAGGTAACCCAGCACGAATTGGATGGTGAGGTTGTGCGTCTCGCCGTAGTTGAAGGAGCCGATGTTGAGGTAATGACCCCACCACGTCAGGATCGCATTAACGACCTCCAGCAAACTCAAAATACACAGAAGAGAAGCGACGATCATGCCCGCGACTTTCAAACCCAGCCACCCGCCGTTAGCGAAGGCGTGCAAAGCGTTCGAAGGACGCTCTTCGTCTTCGATGGCAGGGACCACGATGCGTCCCGCCGTGAGCGGCTCCTCGGTCTCGGGGTACCGCAGCTTGGAGATGGCGAGGGAGGCGGGGATGGACATGACACAGCTTGAGATCAGGGCTTGGGGGTTAATACCCATAGAGATGTATGCCGCGAGGACGGAGCCAGCGATGGTAGCGAATCCGGAGGTCATGACTTGGTGCAGCTCTGCGTCCGTGAGATGCGGGATGAATGGCCTGATTAACACCGCACTCTCGCCCTGTCCGACGAAGGGGGAGGCGGCGGCGACGACGGCTTCGGCGCCGGAGACGTGCATGGTGTAGAAGAAGAGGTGGGCGAATTTGGTGATGAAGAATTGGAGGGTGCCGAGGTAGTAGAGTAGCTGGACGAGGGCGATGAAGAAGACGATGGGGGGGATGACGTTGAAGATGAACCATCCCAGCGTCAGGGCCTCTTTGTTGGTGAGGAATTCAGTACCCTTGCTTGCGAATCCCAGGAGGGATTTCGCGAGGTAGGCGATGAAGTTGAAGATGTCGTATCCGGCTTTGGTGCGCAGGACGAAGACGGCGAGGATGAACTGCGCGAGCATGCCGACGATGACGGTGTGCCACTTGATCAGCTTGCGGTTCTTGGAGGTGGCCCAGAAGAGGAAGATGAACACCGCGAGGCCGAAGCAGGAGACGGCGCGGTTGGCGCGCGTGTTGTCCTTGGTCTCTTCACTCACCATTGAGCCGAGGAGGATCACGCCCACAGTGCCGATGGCGCCGAGGGGGAGGCGGAAGCGGGGGGGGATCATGTACACGGCGCGCTGGACGATGTGCTTCCACAGGAAGGCGATGGGGATCATGGCGTAGCGGGAGGGGATGTAGAAGGTTACGAGGCGGATCATGATGAAGAGCCAGAGGAGGAAGGGGATGAGCCAGCCGTAGTCTTTGCGGTGGAGGATGAGGCCTGCGATCCACCATCTGTAGGAGTTAGTCGTCGTTCACGTTGCGCATGCGCCGCCATCTTGCGGAGTCCAGTGCGGACTTCAACTTTCCAATGGGGGGATCGCATAGAGTAGAGAAGCGCAAACTCACCCCGTCATCACAGTCCCAATCAAAACATGAATAGCAATGCGAATCTGCTTCCGATACTTCGCGATAAACTTCCTGATCGCCCCCGGCGGCTGTTCATCGTCACTCCTCACCTCCTCATCCAGATGCACCTTGGCTACCTTCCCCTCCTCCGTATCATTGCTCTCGAGATCGAGCTTGCGCAGACTATCGCGGTCGGTCGATGCCTTGTTATCCGTCGTAGGGTACATCCCATCATCAACGGGATTCGCGCGCACACTGCCGCCGCCATTTCTCAGCCTCGTCGAGTCCGTCTCCGTCGCCGTCGTCCCCGGCGCATGCCCCGCGCGCTCCACGCCCTCAATCGCCTCAGCAGATGAATGCTGCATAGCTACTCTGGTCTTGCTACTTCGTTAGAAGGGAGGGGGCAATGTTGAATGAATTGGCCCTCACGCGACTTCAGCAACAGTCCCAAAAGCGATCCAAGAACACGAAAAAGACGAGAGGAGAGAGAAGAAAGGAAGAGAGGTGTCGTCGCGTGCGCGGAGACTTTATTTCGGTCCACTCCATAGTACGTAGTCCCCATTTTCCTAACCTTGCCTTACCTTACCATACCCTTCACGGGTCCCGCCGCGTGCTGATGGCAGGGCATCTTTGGCAGCGCGCACGCTGTACCACGCCCGATGTGGAAAGTGATACCCATCCTCGGTCTCATCCTAACGCGCTTTCCCGCGTGGAGCAGCTGGGTGGAACATCTTAGTACAGTGGTTCTCCCTTCCCCACATGCAGGATTTTTTCCGATAAGCGCAATTCGTGTGCGTTCGTGTTGGTCCAAGAGTCTAGTCGTCCAGGCCAAGACCAGTATCTACCAGTGGTTGTGATAGTGGTTTTTCTGAGTGGAGTGAGGTCAGGGTTAAGCTAGCCCTCGTGATCTTGGTGGCGCGCTATACTACCCCAGCTCGACTCGGTGCTTGGACGAATGAGGGGGGAGATGGGGATGAGATTGATGGGTGCAGCCACGATCGGCGTATGGGAGATCGGTGGCGGTGGGGGGCGGCTGGAATTGGAAGGTGGAGGGGGAGGGGCAGTCAAGTCCGGCAGTTTAGGGCAGGAACACAGTACCGAACGGGATACGAGTGCTGTGGCTAACAGTAACAACTGTGGCTCAGGCTGTCCATAACTTCACTCAGAGGCTCAATAAACACGCAACATACATACAGTTCAATGACGGTATATACAATTAATTGATCCCGCTGACACGGTAAGATATGATCCTCGCTCTCTCCGAAACTTATCTCACCCATCTCTGTAGTTTGCTCCTCCCCAATGCGTCCCCTAATCCGCCACCAAACCGGCATGACAGCACAAATACGTAAAAGGGCCGAGACGCGCCACATGCAACGTTCACGGCGCCCAACTGATTGGCAGCGGCCGACCCTTCGCTCCTGTCAACGCAGAATCCGTACCCACGTACCCTCCAACAATCCCTATCTTTATCCACTAACCCCAGGCGCGAAGTGATAGAGAAGCAAGCAAGCCGAACCTCGTCGGGACACACGCGACCACACGGACCAGCCGTCTCCCCAGTCGCTTTACCTTCCTTCCTTACCTTCCTTCTGGAAACCCCTAGCGGATTGTGCTGAGATTAAACACAAGGGATCCGCGAGAGGCTGCGCGACTGTATCCACTTGCCGAGGTGACAGGTCTGGAGTGCAGCGTGGGTCGCGGTTCGACGGCGAGTTTCTCCCCGTTGCGTTAGGCTTGGCGCGATAAGACAGCCAGGCTGGCCAACACATGCGTCAGCTTGTCTCAGCGCAGATAAGGGGCATGGGTATGGGCGTGCGCTGAGGAGATAAGTGCTGTACGTGTACGGAGTAAGTGGTGATAAGAAAGAGAGACGGCTGGGAGTGCTGGGATGGAGAATGCGAAGCGTTTTGGTGGCTTGGGGTGAATGAATGTTGGTGCTGGTGATTGGAAGGGGTGTTGTGACCTGGATGCCTAGGCGGCTAGGAGGAGATAGTGGTGATAAGTGGGAGATGAGCTTCTCCGAGGATGGAAGCTGCTAAGCTGTAAGTGAGGCTTGGTATGAGCTTGTTGATATTGGAAGCTGCTGGCATTAGAGCGGAGTTGGCCGGTCGTGTCGGCTTGCCGTTGTTTTTCCGTGCCAAGTGAGAGCGGCACAGTGAGGGCCGAGATATGCGAGTTGGCGGCTTAAGATGGAGGCTAGATGAGACCTGCATTGCACAGGTACTCCCACTCTTTAGTTTGCGACGGTATGTTGATTCTCTTTTACTTCAAGCATTTTTCGGTCATCGGTTTACTCACTATCCTGCGTTTTCCTCTCTTTCTTTTGCTTATCATCTCCTACATTTCCTTTGTCTCTTACCACCCTCTCCTAACGGTAATATGCGCACATGATAGGTAGAATCGTTCGGCGCTAGAACTTTGTGCAACGTGGGCCAATATGCTGTACGCGGAGCAGATAATCGCCGTCACAGGTGGCGGCTGGGATAGTAAAGCTCATAATTAAAGCCGCTATCCAGAGTAACTGCTAGCAAAAAAGGACTGGGGCAGTCACTAGCAATACAACTAGGCCACTTAGTGTTTAAGGGCTAGACGATATGGATACTAAATCCTGACGGTCCATCCTCATATATCTTGAACTAAAATCGCCGCTTCCATCCTAGGTTGCAGCAGTTTATCCTATTGACACCTTCGCTAGGCATGCTAGCACTAGGCCTCCTTCACACTATACATTCTGCAGTTCCTCATACAATAATACAAGCATTCAGCCTACGAAGCCCCTCGGGTGGGCGACTCGCGAGGATATGATTCTGTGTAAATTGTGAGGTGTGCCTGGCTTAGCAGCACCGCCGCTGCATATGTTCCGCAACCATAGACAGACGGATTTTGGAAAGACTCGGTTATGAGCCCAACTGAATATACCCAAGAAACTACAGCGCAGACCTCATAGAGAGCTTTTTAGACTAATATCACAAGAAGACTTGAAATCTCTAAAGAATGGGTACACTAGGACTTAATGCAGACTAATCACCGCGAAAGCTATTTTGATGTGTTTCGAACTAGTCCATTCATTTAAAAAACAGTTCGCAGCCCAACTAAGGTTTACTGTTGTAGATTCGCATCCCACTATCCCTAAATCTACATGTCCTCTTCTTTCATCTTGACGATTGAGGGCCCTAGCTCTTTAAGCCCCATAGATCTATCTACCTTTATCTAATCGAGACCATTAATGAGAGTGTTGGCATCGATGTAGCTCGCATCTCTGGCCAAGCGAATCAAATGCTCAGCTACTTGTCGAGTGATAGGGTTGGTCCGGCCTGCTACTTAGTGGGCCGTTTGCGTGGCTGTAATATTGGTGTTTACAAACTCTAATGAATCGATTGCCATCTCACGGAAATAATCCCGAATCCACTCATCCTAGGGGCCAACAAGATCGATAACGTCTCTGCCAAGACTAGTAGCATTGTAGCCATTCTGTATTTGGCCGAGGGCTGCACGGGATGCATTAGAACCTCGGACCATGTTTCTGTGAACGATCGGATCACTGTAGTACCGCCATACAGCTATCACCTATTATCTCTTAGCAATATAGAGTCTCCTGGAGGGGACTGATCATCTCTAGGACGGCTTTAGTGACTAAATTATATACCCATAAATCGAAGCTCTAGACGACTTCGAACCCTCGGCTTTGGCAGTTATTAGTGAGAACACAGTCTTGACTGTAGTCCTGGAACCAACTATAAATACCAGCACTTAGAACGTAAATTGTCAAAGAGTCTATAATGCAGACTGCCCAAGAGACATCGCAAAGGAGAGAATCTGCAGTGCAGTTTGAAAAGGTTGGATCGTTTGGAAAGATTGCCGGGAATGGAGCTGGCGCAGCTAGGATAGCTTGGAAATAAGGAGACTCGGCCTGAATCATTCCCATTAGAATATCTTTTGCGCCTGAAAGTTGGTACTGATAGAGAACACTATGTTCTGACGCAGTTCCGTACAGCCATGTTGGACCCTGGCTTTCAATAAGAATGCCTCGGCCCACATAGACATCTATTTGTGTTTGATCTACCACATCCAAATCGTGGTCAGCTACCCAAACCCAAACGTTTTCGAGATATCCCTCGAAAACGTTGTGTGTGTGTTGTTCTAAGTTTGGTTTTTGCAGATTGACGCAAGAGTTCTGTGGCAATAAGACTGTCACTCGACCTTCCTGCGGCAATACGGGTATCATAGACAGAGTAATTGGATACTATGAGGGCTAGGCGCCAAGACGAGGTTGCTAGACTTTTACTCCAGATTAGATCCCAATTAGTGTCTACACGCATATCAACGTCGCTTTTGCGTCAATTAATCCGACTACATTTGAAGTCGTTCTAGCTAACAGTGCCGATATCCCGTTATATACTCAGCTCACGTCTCTTAAAAAACAACAACTAGACTTGAAAGTATTTATCGCTATTAGAGAGTGGACCTTTAATGACCCTAGACTAACAGGTAAGTTAAATTGACTTTCTAATTAATATATGTTGCTAACTAAATTGAAGCAACGACATTTAGTGATTTAGCAAGATCTAACGCCAACTAGGCAGCTTTTATAAAGTCTCTTGTTTCATTCATGTCGACGTATAATTTTAATAGCGTTGACATTAACTAGGAATATCTGCAAGCTGATGATAGAAGTGGGCGTGATGAGGACTTCAAAACCTTTCCAATATTCTTAGTAAACTGAAATCAGCATTACAGTCGACGGGTGGGAGAGATGGATTCAGCATCACCATTCCCGCCTCTTACTATTAGCTGCAGCATTTCAACATTAAGAAGTTGGCTAAGGTAGTAGATTATATGTATCCTCCCTTTCTACATTCTATGCCCTATTAGGGTTAGAAAATCAATTATAATCATAATTATTTTTAAAGAGTATAACGTACATGCATAGCAAACCAGCGAAACAAGCGAACTAGCAAAAATTATCCTATAATTATACCCTATAACTAAATGTTAATTCCTTAACAACAAAACATGCCCTAGAAAAATGATGAAAGCTAGTTATTACTAGCTATTAAAGCTATACAAAACAACCTAAAGTTACGCCCTTAAGTTGCTACTAGGATCTATTCTATAGACTACTATAAGCTAGGCTGCTGTTTACTTAGCATACCTTTATAATGTAATATCTAAGCTAATTTATAGAAATTGTTAAATCTAGAGGAATTAGTTCTTGTTTAATGCATACCTAACCTAGCTGCTAAAGGGTTTTCTCTATAGATGTATATTATTAAAGATATAGTAACGTACATCATCATTAAGTCGCGCACCTCATCGAGTCGCGCACTTTTTTCCACCACCGCTACCCCAACTTCTAGACGTGTTTTTTCCACTAAAAACAATGCACGACCTCTCAAAAGAGTGTCGCCTGCTACTAGCCATTAATGCGGTTTGATCTAACCCACGTTTTAGTATTCGCTGTGCTGCAACATTCTACGAGGTTCCTGCGACTACAATCCGCGACAGAATGGCTGGCAAACCTCCTAGGGCCGATTCTGAGAACAGGCGCGCAAAATTGACAAAGGCTGAGGAGGATGCGATTGTTTAATATGTACTCGATCTAGATCTACGAGGGTTTTCGCCCTAGAGGGCTGACGTGGAAGATATAGCCAATCTACTAATGGCTAAACGTAGCGCGCAACGCGTTAGGAAGTGCTAGACTGACCGCTTTATCAAGCGACGACCAGAGCTTAGTACACATTTTTCTTGCGCCTATGACTACTAGAGGGCATTGCAAGAAGATCCTAACACGTTAAACGCATGGTTCCGTCTAGTTGCTAACATATGCGCAAAGTATGCCATCCAGGACTGTGACTTCTACAACTTTAACGAGACGGGCTTTATAATGGGCATAATTTAGCCTAGGATGGTAGTTACACGCTCTAATAGGGTTGGCAAACCAAAGGCCATCCAGCTAGGCAATTAAGAATGGGCAACGGCGATTTGCAGCATTGCAGCAGATAGTCATGTAGTGCCGCCTTTCCTCTACGTTGCGGGCTGATTCCACCTTGCCGCCTAGTACTCTAGCGGCCACATTCTAAGCAACTAGGTCGTTAAAACGACCCAAAACGGCTAGACCAACCACAATACAGGTCTTGAATGGCTTAAGCACTTTAATTAGCACACAAGGGCCTGTTAAAAGGGTGCTTAGCAGATGCTAGTGCTAGACGGCCACAAGAGCCACGTCAACGCTGAATTCAACAAATACTATAAGGCTAACAACATTGTACTGCTTTGTCTACCTCCCCATTCCTCGCATCTTACCTAGCTGCTTAACGTCAGTGTTTTTAGCCCGTTAAAAAAGGCATACAGCGCTAAGATCTCGTTTCTTGCCTAGGCTAACATTACGTACATTACTAAGGACGACTTCTTCCTTGCATTTAAAGCTGCCTTTAAAGCAATTTTCATAGAAAAAAACGTTAAGGGCAGCTTCTAAGGGGCTGGCCTAGTCCCATTTAACCTAGAAGCTGTAATTTCAAAGCTAGATGTAAAGTTGCAGACGCTAACACCCCCTAGGACCTCTAACGGCCCGCCCTAACCTTAGGTCTCCTAGACGCCCTAGACTGCTGCTAAAGCCTTTTCGCAGTCGACTCTAATTAAGGATCAAGTGGCTAGACACTAAGGAAGCTCCCTAATGCTAATTTTAACCTCTATCAACTAATTAGCGAAGGCTACAGTAGCTGTTAGCTACTAGCTAACACTTCTAACCAGTGAGGTCAAGGCACTTTAAGAGGCTAACAACGCCCTCTTAAAGCGCCAGAGGGCTAAAAGGACCTAATTGCAAGATTCGGGACCCCTTACTAGTAAGGAAGCTAGCTAGCTTTTAGTGGAAAAGGGCGTGGTTAAGCAGGAAGGACGTAACAAAGGTGTAGGGGAGGGGTCGTCAAAGCAGTACAAGACAGGTGCGCGGCTCTGTAGCATTTGCTGCAAACCTGGCTATAACACAAGGACCTGCCTAGAGGCTGCAGATGTAGATAGTTCATTGGATTCCAACTTAGTAGAGTCTAATTAAGCATTTTTTCGTAGCGTTGTAGGGGTTGCAAGTTAGGTAGTCTAGAAAAGTGCGCAACTTGATGAGGTGCGCGACTTGATGATGATGTACATTAAATAAACTAACGTATTTCACAAG
>KV459735.1:4148-15883 GCA_001662645.1 Pseudogymnoascus sp. 03VT05
GGGGGAAGGAGCGAGTGTTATAGCGGAACAGGAAGGCTGGCCAACTATAGGAGGGAAAGTGAGGAGGTTGCATAAGACCGACCCTAGTGCCTAGAGGGGCAGCAGAAGATATTAGTTCCGAGCGCGTCACGTGACGGACTCTATGGGCTATGTGAGAGTCCTAGCAGTCCAGGACTCTACGGACTATGTAGGAGTCCTGGCAGTCTAGGACTCTAGGGACTCGAGTGAGTTCCTTAGAGTCCATTTAGCACGACGCCACTATATAAGCAGGTAGTTAGTTCTTAGATAGGAGCTTCGTGCTCAACTTAATACAGTATTTGTTATATACTAGTAACGTGTTTTACGAAAGCCTTTGTGTCTAATCCCCTGCCTCCTCTAATAAGTTAAAACCAACGAAACCTCTATGAGTCTTATACGTTTAAGACCTAGCGTTATATATATATAGTAGTAAAGAATCTTAGTATAAGCTATTAATTAATAAAGAAGTGGATATAAGATAAGGACAAAGTCTAAGAGTAAAAGAAAGGGTTAAAACGTAGAGATAGAGGTAGGGAAAGACAGTAGGGTTATGAGCATAAAATGGAGGTTGAACTTATAAGGGTATTTATAGAGGCACAGCATGTAGGACAAGGTGTTGGAGCACGTTGGTTTTATGCAAATGCAAGATAGATCTATTTAAAGCTATACCTTAAGTAAGTTATTAGGAATATAGGCTCTAATAGACTTAAATACCTTAGATTTAAGTTCTTAACATCTTAGTTCTAAGGATTTTAAAAGCGCTAGGATATTATATAGCGTTTAAAGACAAAGCAAGCCTAGAAAGTACTAGAAGCATTCTGTAAGAAGGTTTAAGCATGGTTATAGTTTAATAGACAGCAAACTATCATTTTAGAGGATTTATATTATAGATTGCTAAAAGGAGAAGATGTGCCTCTTATTAGACGATTTAAATTATTAGAGATTGCTAATATAGATCAGACGCCTATTACGTTCAAGTTCTTATTAGGAAAGACATATGATTTTAAAGGGGCAAAGATAGTATAGATTAAAGAGGCTAGGAGTAGATGGGACTACTGCTAAGCCACTTTACAACTTTGTGTATTTACAGATGGAAAGCTTCGCTCTCGCCCTCTTCTTATATTCTATAGAGCAGAGCTAGGTGATTCTTAGAGGTGTATAGAGGAGAAAGAGTATTATAAAGAGGTAGATATTCTTTTTAATCTAACAGCTTAGGTAACGTTAAAAACTATGCTTTTATAGATTTGTTAAAACTACAAGATGTATAGTGACTTTAGGACTTAAGATCACAAGCTAAAGCTACTTGCCATTAATGCTTTTTAGGTTCATAATACATTAGAAGTCATAGCATCTTTTAAGGCCTTAAGAACAACTGTCTTAATTATTCCTAGAGGTTGCACTAGCTTTGTACAAGTCTTAGATGTTACATTGAATTAGCTAATGAAAATGCTTATTAAACAAGAGGCTGATAATTATTATAATGCCTATATTTAACAATAGATAGATGGGAAATATACTATAGGAGAGAGGAGAGTTATGTTAATGCATTAGGTTGCATAGGTATAGAAGAGGCTTTATACTAAGTATGAAGAGACTATTGTAAAGGCGTTTAGGAGTGTAGGTATGAGTTTGAACCCTAATGGCTCTAAGGATTTCAAGTTGAAGATTAAGGCATTAGATGATATTATAGTTAGAGACTAGCATAGGCAAGATATCTCATAAGATAAAGAGCAAGAGGACGTTACAGCACAGCTTATCTATGAGATAGAAGAAGCTTGTTAAAATGGTACAATTCAAGTTAAGGTTGAGGCTGAAACTAAGGAAGAGTATATAGTGGAATTAGGTATCACTAAGGTAAGTCTACAGGCCTCAAATGCGCAGAAGAGCAACCAGTATTACCTATAAGAAGAGACGAGTGTAGAAGGCAGCAGCAAGGCCACAGAAGGAAGTAACAGCGAGCTCTTAATGTTTGAGAGCGATGATGGAGAAAAGGAGGCTTTAGATCACCATATGAACTAGCACTATATATAAGACACTGTCTTATAAACTAATATACTTATATACACTTGAGATATACGAAAAAACACTGTCTTGTAACCTAATACTATCTTATACAAAGGTACTGTTTTCTATTCCAATTTATTCGGTACCATCGAGGCCATAATTATCCTCGAACAATATATAATCTCCGCGGGCGATGATTATCGAAATTGGTCATTGAAAATCCGACTTCAAGCTCTTTCTCACGTTGACGCAACCCTGGAACTTCACTCGAAGTATGCAACTGACTGGGCCGATACTAACTACAACGAACTTCGTAAGGCCTTAGGTGTTATATGCTCTTTTTATGCCGACAACGGGAGATATGAAGAAGCTGAAAGGATATGCAAGGAGATTCTGCACGCAGATACCAAAAGCCCCGACACGAAAGCTCAAGCAGAATTAACAGAGCTTCAGCTAACAGACATATTCCTACTCCAAGGACGCTACAACGAAGTAGAAGAAATCATCGTCCGGCTTCTCAGCTCCTCCATAAACGACAGTGACAAGAAAACCAAAGTCCACATGGAGAAGAACCTCGCAAAAGCCTTCTCGAAACAGGGACGATACGACGAGGCCGCTAGTCTATACCACGATATTCTAGAGCAGCAAGCATCATTCCTCCTCGTCAATGACCTGGATGTGCTCCACACAAAGGAGAATCTCGCATACGTATATCGTAACCAGAGCCTGCATCTCAAAGCCATCGATCTCTACGAGGCTATCTTGGAGGCTTACCGCGTGGCTGGCCTCGAGGACCATCTTGATGCATTGAACTCCATGGTCAATCTCGCCAGTACATATCGTGCCCAGGCGCAATATAGACTCGCAACACCGCTCTATGAAAAAGCCAGTAAAGAAATCTCTGCTAAGCTTCATGCAGACCACCCGACGGCACTGTCCACCAAATCGTTCATGGCCATCAACCTCAGAGAGCTACAGCGACACGAGGAAGCCAAACACGCTTTCCGCGATGTTGTCGAACGGTCCGCGAGGGTTTTGGGGTTGCTTCATCCTGATACTCTCAAGGCTACGATGAATTTCGCCATTCTTTGCGATCGCACTGGGAAGCCGTTCGAAGCCGAGGAGCTGTACCGGACTACACTCTTAGGCCGAGAGCAGAAGTTGGGTACGGATAACCCATATACATTACGCGCTGTGGAACGACTTGTGAGTTTACTGTGGTCACAGAACCGCCTTGATGAGGCTCTGGAGATTACCGCAAAAGCACTTAAGGCTCAGCAGCGAGGTTCGTTGGAGGAAGAGATAAAGAGTCTCAGCCTCGATAGCCTAGCCAAAATCGACACAACCTGGAACTACAGACCCGTCGAGATCCTCTTCGAAAGCGCAGTAGCAAGAGATAATTCCAAGCTAGCAGCATCCCATCGCGACCGCATTGAGACGCAAAAATCCCTGGCTCGCGTTTATTACGAGTCGCATGGAAAATTAGAAAAAGCACAAGAATTACAACGGCTTGCGGAGGCTGGGGAGGAAATGTTGAGGCTGCAATTGTGGCAGACGTCGAGCCAGTGGAGGGGGTCGAGGGAGACGCTTGTGGAGACGCTTGTGGAGACGGGTGTAGAGCCGTCTCCGTTGATGCTGGAAGCTCTTCCTGAAACGAGTGGACAGACCGAGAGTGAGCGAACGAGTGAGAGGGGTCAGTCTTAGAAGGAAAGTGGATGAAAGCTGTTATCATCTAACGGCTACCTACTTTCGACCGACTCTTGTTTTCTGCCCACCATACATAAACGCCCCTATTAATCAAACCCAGGTGCAGATCTAGGAATAAAGATACACCATACCCACGCGGGTTAAATCGAGTTTAACGTTCTTCGATTCTATAACCTCGTATAATAATAACAGAATATTAATCGAGATGGGAACCACGTTGTTTATAGGGGTTTGCCTTTGAAAATCACGGGTAGAGGAGTCTAACTTACGGATGCCATTAATATGTTCTTTAAAACATAAGATATTTTAACATTATTATACATTTCCTAACCACAGCCGAAAAAAAATCTCTATTCCCAAGCCTCCTTCTCCATAGCCGCTCTCCTTCCGAACATCCTTAAATTTAATGCCCTCTCATTCTGTGATGCATTCTCCCCTCGGCCCCTCTACACCGCATGAGTGCCCAATAGATCGACCCCGGGTACTGGCCTCGATGAATCCGAAAACCCATAGTTCGCATGCGGGCAGACCGATCCGTTTATTCTCAGCTATATTCCGCTCTTAATTCCCAATAATATTTTCTAATTGGAGAATGTGTTGTCTTACCCCTCCTTCAGCTTGCATTGTTCACTCCCGGAGCGCCACCATCACGGCATTTGTAGAACACGAGAGGTAGATGCATACATCTTTAGCCAATAGCTATGGAACAATTATATGTTTAAGAGGGCTTTAAGATATTTGGAATACCTAATACAGAACTCCTGCCAGTAGCCATTGGCACAGGTTGGCAAGCCATCAGAGCTCCAATCCCCACGATAATGATTCCCGTTTTGATTCCTACATATAACATGCCCTTCTGAACCCATTTCTCGCAATGCGACTACTGTCATAAAGCTTGTCTACTCGAACTATATCCTCACCTCGACACAACATAATCCACATTCCATCCATACCCAGTGAAAAAAAAAACATCACAATGTCCTCCGAAATCGTATTCAAAGTCTCTCTGGGACCAGGTTCTAGTGAATATTACGGCATCCTAAACATCACCGACATCCACCACGAAGACAGCAGCCTAATCAAGATCTAAAAGACCCTCGACATCACCTTCAACTCACCTGTGCAAATGAGTGGGGACAGGGATTTCAGCGTGAAGATTAATCCTTGGATAGAGATCCATCCCAAGGCCACCAACACCGAGATCGACTCCTCGACGTTCGCTGTTGCGGCGAAACTGCCTTTCCCTCAACCTTATACGGTTAACGACGGTTTTGCCATCGATATTAGCTTCAGCGGGGATATAACGACCGACACCAAGCGCTATACGGAGTCGATTGTGATCACTCAGGATTCGGAATAAGCTTCCTGCACCCAATGGATGGTCGAGGTTCAAGAATGAGGTGAAACCGCCCAGATTGAACGTTGTTCATGTTCTGTTAGCACAAAATATGGCACATACCCATAAAGGGCCGTCCACCAAGGCACAGAGACTGAGTACCAGGCTATCTTATATAGTCTAGCTACTCCCGTGAGGGTAGAATCAGACTTTAAAGTCAAATGAGCCTGTGGTTGTCCTCGTGATAATATGTATCGGCGAGTGCCCCGGGACGCTGATTGGTATATCAACTGCCTGTTTCCACCCTAGCCAGTGACCAAGGAGATAATCAGCCGCGTAGTCCACAGGCGATTCAGTTGCAAATCAGCCGCCTCGGCGTGTAATATGGGGACGAGGCGGCTGAGTTGGTGCTAGGTTGACAGTGGTAGTGAGAGACGGCCATACCCACTCGAGGGTCACATCGGCTGAGCAAGACTTGAAACAATATGTCCTCCGACCCTATCTTAAGTCAACAATTCGATCATCTTGGTAGACCGCAGACTTCGATAGAGAAGTTGACTCCGCCAGTGCAGGGCTGTAATGATCTACAGATATCAAGTCCAAATGAGGTCCGGGTGGGCCCGTGGTGAGTCGCAGCGAGCGGCCACCGGCCATCGGCCAACATCCAACGGTCAGTGCTGATCTCCTCCTGTAATCGCATAGCAGGGCTGAAGCTGGATGCAGGTCATTGACGCCGGGGCCTTGCTTGTTGGGATCTCGAGGGATCTTAACCCTTGAGCCCTGTAAGTTAAGTCCTGCCAAGCAAAGATTGTGACGTTCATTGGCAATATATGTGCATGGATAGTTGTGCATATTTCCCTGTTTATATGTGTTAGTTGGTTATATCGATGGTTTGGCTGGGGATTGGATGATAAGCTTGCAGCATGCTAATCTTGTAATCTTGTTAATCTTACTTCTCACCTCACACACGGCTGAAATACCACTCTGTTATCGATTTATTTGTGAATTGAGGGTGAATTGACACTGATTTGCTGGCAGTTTATGGTGATTGCCGCGACTATCGTGTCCTTTCAGAGCTGACACCCGTATTAAGTGGATTTTGCACTATTCCGAACCGCACTTTCGTAACTTCGTATACCCGAATAAAGGGTCCTGGTTCGTTGATCGTCGGTCCTTGACACATTTGACGATCCAGATGTGGCTGAATTCAATCGGGGTACCGGGTTAGTACTTGTTAAGGTATACAATTAAGCACTATAAGCCAAGTTACTATTTGTATAATTGTTCTGGACGTCCATAGCTTAGACATAGTTTTTCCAATTTAGTCGCTGCTAGACGGACTATTTCTAGTATTTTTTTACTAGTATTCCTAGTATTTCCTAACGTACTTGATAAGCGAGTCGTATTTGCATGCGAGTCGTATCGCGACGCACCAAATCCCTACTTTACGGCCACTAATGACCATAATGGCTCAACCACAGCACACTCAGGCTAGTCAGATTAAAGGCCGAATTGATTTAGCTATTCAGGCCTTCCATCAAGGCTATTTTAGCAGCCTCAAAGCAGCTTGTATAACCTACAATGTGCCATATACAACTGTTCGCGATCGCGTTAACGGACGTGTTGCTCGACGCGATTTACAACCCGTAAACAAAAAACTTAGCAACATAGAGGAGTCAACACTTGTCGAATGGATATTATCTATAGAGGAACGAGGTCTACCCCTTAGATCTGAATCTGTACGGCAAATGGCAAATCTATTACTCTAAAAACGGTCTGACGCAGTCCACTCTACCCCTCTTACAGTTGGCTAACGATAGGTTTACAACTTTGTAAAGCGCCACCCTTTCCTCTAATCAAAGTACACCTGTAAATATGATTATTAACAGGCAAAATGCGAAGATCCTACAGTTATTTAGGACTAGTTCTAGCTCGTACAGAATATA
The DNA here is from genome assembly GCA_001662645.1 of Pseudogymnoascus sp. 03VT05. Lineage (NCBI taxonomy): Eukaryota > Fungi > Ascomycota > Leotiomycetes > Thelebolales > Thelebolaceae > Pseudogymnoascus > Pseudogymnoascus sp. 03VT05. The sequence goes on from KV459735.1 coordinate 11,160, forward strand.
ATTGCCAAATATAGGATTTAAGAGGAGGACATCTACAACTTTAACGAGACTAGGTTTCAAATGGGAGTGATTACAACTGCAAAAGTGATTACAGGTTCTAAGCGGGCCCGTAAGCCAGTTTGTGTACAGCTAGGGAACTGTGAATGGGTTACTGTTATTAAGTCAATTGCAGCAAGTGGGTGGAGTGTGCCACTAATGGTTATATTTAAGGGAAAGGTCCATATATCAAGTTGGTATACAGATACCTTACCTCTAGATTAGACCATTGCGGTTAGTAATAACGGGTGGACAGATGACTCTTTAGGCCTTACCTGGCTTACAGACGTCTTCTAGAAGCATACAAAGGACTGTACAAAGGGTGTTTACAGGCTCTTAATTCTTAACGGACATGGAAGCCATTCTACTCCTGAATTTAACCTGTTTTGCAAGGAGCACTTAATTATCACACTCTGTATGCCTCCACACTCATCACATCTTTTACAGCCACTTAACGTTAGCTGCTTTACAGTTATGAAACGGTTATATAGAAAACAAATTAAGGGGTATATATAGGTTGGAGTTAGTCATATTAACAAACCTGACTTCCTTACAGCCTACCTTACAGCCCGTAAAGACTCCATGACCCTTAATGTGATCCGTAGTGGCTTTGTAGCTACTGGCATACACCTGTATGACCTAGAATGGGTGCTCTTAAAGCTGAATACTTAATTACAGACACTAACCCCACCTCTGCTTCTTCTAGACACCACCTAGGATCGTTAGGTACCTGAAACGCCCTGTAATGTTAGTTAATTGGACTGTTAGGCTACTGCAATTAAGGAATCTGTTTAGCGCTATACAGCAGGCTTCTTAAGCCCTACAGAGCAGGCGTTCTAACAGCTAATAAAAGGGTGCTAAATGGCTATGCATAATGCAGTCCTTCTTGCAGACGAAAACAAGCAACTACGGGCTGTAAATGAGAGGCAAAAGAAGAAGAGAGCCGTAAGGAAGTCGTATATAGCTAAGGGAGGTGTTTTAACAGTTTAGGAAGGCCTAGAGCAGGCACAAACTGCAAATACAGTGGTTAAGGGTAGGGTTACAGGTGAGCTGGCAGACCTGCAAATATGTGCGCCACGAGCATGTAGTATGTGTAGATCACTTACATATACTGCCCGTACATGCCCATTAAAGCAGGTTCCTAATTAGGGTAGTTTTAGAGGTTTTAATTAGTTAATTTGTTGAGTTATTAACCTATAAAGTAGGGATTTGGTGCGTTGCGTACAACTCGCATGCAAATACAACTCGCTTATTAAGTACGTTAGTATTTTACTACTAATTACATAAGTTAGTTATTGCATAACGTACTTTATAAGCAACTTGCGCATATATGCAAGTTGCGCACCCCCCCCCATTTTTTACGCGTTGCCCTTACTTCAACTCTACACAACTTAACTAATGGATGCTTAATTGACCTATAAAGAGGGGCGAATTGCTCTTGCGATTTAGGCGCACAAAGATGGCTATTTTACAAGTTTACGGGCAGCTGCAGACGCGTACGATATTCCAGAATCAACCTTACGATACCGTTTTAAAGGAGGACGCGCACAGAAGGGTTTACGGGCCACGAATACCAAGCTTTTAACTACAGAAGAAGAGGCTCTTATTAAGTGGATTCTATCCATGGACGAACGAGGCTTACCAGTTAGAAAGAGCTCTATACAACAAATAGCAGATCTTCTTCTTTTAAAGCGATTGAATACGGACCGCGAGAGTCCTATTACAGTTGGCAAATGCTAGGTTCACAACTTTGTACAACGCCACAATTCCCTTTAATTAAAGTATAACTGCAAGTATGATTACCAGCGTGCTAAATGCGAAGATCCTGCTATTATTTAAGACTGGTTTCGGCTTGTACAGAACGTTATTGCTAAATACGGAGTTCTAGAGGAGGACATATATAACTTTGACGAGACAGGGTTTCAAATGGGGGTTATTTCGACTGCAAAAGTCATTACAGGTTTAGAGAGAGCTGGCAGGCTAGTATCTATCCAGCCAGGGAACTGCGAATGGGTTACGGTCATCGAGTCTGTGTCGTCGTCTGGCTGGAGCCTACCACCAATAGTCATTTTTGAGGGGAAGGTTCATATCTCGACCTAGTATATAGACAAGCTCCTACGAGATTAGACGGTTGCATTAAGTGATAAGGGGTGGACAGACGACTCTCTTAGTCTTACCTGGCTTACGGAAGTCTTTGAAAAGCATACAAAGGACCAAACAAAGGGTGTATATCATCTTTTAATCCTTAACGGACACGGGAGTCACTCTACTCTAGAGTTTGACCTATTCTGTTCAGAGCACTTGATTATAACGCTCTGTATGCCTCCACACTCTTCGCACCTACTTTAGCCATTAGATGTCAGTTGTTTTGCGGTCTTAAAACGCCTTTACAGACGACAGATTAAGGGGTATATGCGTGCTGGCCTAAACCATATTAACAAGCTAGACTTCCTTACAGCCTACGTTGCTGCCCGTAACGAGTCTATGACTATAAATACAGTCCGTAATGGGTTCGCAGCTACTGGTCTAGTACCATTTGACCCTAAGCAAGTACTCTTAAGGCTTAATACTTATTTACAGACGCCAACTCCACCTGTGGACCCATCTACTAGGACCCCTACCCAACAGGCTTAATGGGTACCTAAGACGCCACATAATATTACTCAGTTAGAGCTCTAAGTACAGACAATTAAGGGGTATATTCACAGGCGTACGCAGAGTCCACCAAGTCCTACGGATCTTGTACTTAATTAGTTAGTCAAGGGCTGTCAAATGGCAATGCATTCTGCTGTTCTTCTTACGGATGAGAATAGGCGATTACGGACTGAAAACGCCCGTTAAAAGAAGAAGAAGGGAAAGAGGAGGTTGTATATAGCTTAAGGGGGTGTTCTGACGGTACAGGAAGGGTTGAATCGATCACAGGAAGCTGATTTACAGCCTATGGAGGGGTTTGTAGATCTGCTAGCCCAGCTACAAGTACGCGCGCCACGTATGTGTAGTGTCTGTAGATCACTTGAACACACAGCTCGTACATGCTCACAGAGGGTTATTTCTAATTAGAGTAGTTCTATATTAATTAATTAAATTTGTTGTTCTGTAGTTTGTCTGTAAACCCTACAAATTAGTAGGGTGTGCGCAACTTGCATATATGCGCAAGTTGCTTATAAAGTACGTTAACGTATTTCACAAGTGAGTCAGCATCCTAAGCGAGTCAGCAGCAAAAACACTAAAAATTGACTATTACTACAACTACTATACCACCACCTTATATAATGACCCTTAATTAATTGTAATTAAATCCTTGTGCCTTGTACATGTACAGGAGTTATGGCCAATAATACCATATAAGCCATAGTGCTTCTGTCAGCCCTTAGAGCCTACCTGCCGACTACTCTCACTTGCTACCTCCGTATAGACTTAAGCTTTAACCTCAGCACTCTAAAGGATATCCTCTCCCTCTCGTACAGAGAGACTACCCCCTTACATTATACACCTCTTGCGCTTCCTCTCCCTCCTCTTTTTCTGTTCATTTGCTACTTATAGAGCCTTAACTTCTGCCTTAAGTAGAACAGCAGAATGCATTATAACCTAAGCTCCCTTTGCAAGCTAGCTTAGTGCGTCATTAATTAAGGTAGGAGAGCTATTCTAATGTCGTATGACGTAGTTCTTAATATGCTTGTTTGAAAATCAAGCTCCCTTATAGTTTAAGGAGTCTTTGAAGTCTAATTGTTACTCTTAACTATAGGAGGAGTTGGAGTCCTTAAGTGTAGATTTAAGTAAGAGAGGACACTCTGTGGCTTGTATAGAACTAGCCCTGTAGCTTAGAATCTGCTCTTAATGTTCTGCTCTATAAATGTAGCTTTAAATGCTTCTTTAAATGTAGAGAGAAACTTAAGCTTTGTAATATAGTTTAGCTGGTTCTATACAAAGGTTTTAATCTAACGTCCATACGAAAGCTTTAGAGGTGCAAAGCAGCTTACATTAAGAGGCTGAAGTATGTGCGAGGAGTGTGGCAGCATATAGAGGGTGATTATCTTCCGTTCTGTATAGTAGTGTTGAAATTAAGCTAAGAGATGGCTCTCATGTCTGTTAAGAATAAGAAGGTGATAGGTTCTAATTAAACGACTGTTTGTATGTTAATCAAAGTGTTAAATCCACTCGTACCTAATTGAATTTAAAGTCCACCCATTCTTACTTAGCGTAATCACCTAATCGTCTAGCAATCCTAAGTCCTCGTACTATATAGAGAGGTGATTCTGCGCCTTAAAAATAATAAATGGCGGGAGTGCCCATCTGTATGAATTAACACCTTAGATAATTAACACCCACTCTCTATTCCCTAGCTATATAGTCTTTAGACAGCTCTTTACTTCTAAGCTTATAACTACCTTTGTAGTAGCAATAACTCCCATTACGAAACCTGCTTTATTAAAGTTGTAGATATCCTGCTCTAAGATTCTATATTTTGCAACTATGTTTCGTACGAGGGAGAACCACCCTTTAATTATCTTAGGATCTTCGCATTTTGCTCGTTTATAGTCATACTTTTAACTAAACTTTGCTTTAAGTTCCGTATAACGCGTTATGAAGTTGGTAGTCTAGTTCTTCCTAGTAGGGCTCTCACCTCGTTTAGAGAGTAGTAGGTCTGCCATTTCTTGCACAGCTTACAGCCGGGGCGGAAATCCACG
>KV459736.1:583-15790 GCA_001662645.1 Pseudogymnoascus sp. 03VT05
CACCCTGCGGTGTCGGTGCTACGCGCTGCCTTACAGGTCCAAACGTACACCGTGTAAGGAGGCATCCTTACATAAAGAGCTGTTTAGTATGGCTAAAGGAGTACCTACTAACTCTAGGCTAGAGCAAGGAACTCACCTTACCCTACCACTTACACAAAATGTCCATTTGACATCCAGCACACTAGTTAGATGCAAATTGTAAGGATGCTGCAATTCACTACAAAGACAGACACTATGTAGGCAGACGCTTAATGGAAATGAAAGTGATAACTTTAGACTATGAAGAGACTACTAGAATGACCCTAAGTCTACCTTAGATCCTAGAGGAACCTTCCTTACCACTAGCAAAGTCTGTACTAAGCTTTAGACTAGTCTAAATCTACAAAATAGGTGCAAACGCCTTCTACTATAAGATGATGCAGAACGACTCTAAGTTCTTCTAGACTAGTACATATAAGATAGATTAGATCATTTAAGACAAAGAATTAGAAGAGGATAATAAGATAATATCACTTATCTAGGAGAAACTCCTGCATCTACACTAAAAATACACTAATGTGTTCTCTAAGTTAGAATCTAATAAGATCCTACTACACTATATATATAATCATAAGATATAGCTTAAGGCGCCATTGCTAAATGCCTTCTCACTTCTCTACTAGTAAGGCACTAAAGAGCTTAAGGCTACTAAGCAATACCTATTAGAGAACCTAGAGAAAGGCTTCATCATTAACAGCAACAGCCCCTTTGCGTCCCCTATACTCTTTGTTAAGAAAGCAGACAGTAAATTAAGGTTCTGTATTAACTACTATAAGTTAAACAGCCTTACCTGTAACAATCTATACCCTATCCTACACGTTAACAAATTACTTAGCTAGGTGTTAAAAGCTAAGATCTTTATAAAGCTTAATATCTAACAAGCCTTCTATTATATATAAATGCACCCTAACTCTAAAGAGTATACTACCTTTTAGACTTGCTATAGATCTTATAAATGCAAGGTGCTGCTGTTTAGGTTGACAAACAGACCTGCTACGTATTAGTGATATATAAACAACGTCCTAATGTCATACTTAGATGACTTCTGTACTGCCTACCTAGACGATATTCTCATCTACTCTAAGGACCCTACAGAACACATAGGACACGTACATAAAGTCCTCTAGCAGCTCTGCAAAGCAGGACTATAAGCTGACATTAAGAAATGCAAGTTTAATGTTACCTAGACAAAATACTTAGGTTACATACTAACCACTTCTAGTGTTAAAGCAGATCCTAACAAAATCAAACCACTTTGTAATTAGATTAGACTAACCAAAATGCAGTGTAGAAGGCAGGAAAGAAGTCATCCTTTATAATGTAAGAAATATAAGCCTATATTATATCTTTAACTTACTAACCATAAGCCTTTTTTAAAAGGCTAAAACAGCTAATATTAAGCAGTTAGAGTATATAGGAAGAGTAAGTAGGCATGTAGAGAGTTATAATGTTATGTTCCTTATAGTACTCCTTAAACTTATCTAAGTGGTAGCTCTTATAACCATTAAGGACTAAGAGGTAATAACCACTAACACTCTAGGTCTTTATATGCTTGTTAAAATGCTAAATTTAATCTATGCCTCTCTCGTTTATAGTCTAGCCATTTTCTATAACAGCAATTACCTAATCACTTAGAAATCCACTGTTCTTATACTAAGATGTAAGGTGATTTTTGCCTATAACAATGATGAACAGCAGCACTGTCTAGCCTTAGGAGTTAACGCCCTAGATTACTATAACCTATTCCTAATTACTAGGCTACACCTTCTTTGCTTATGCATGCCTATCTAAGCTTGTTATAACTATAGTAGTAGAGATAGCGCCCATTATAAACCTAGTCTTATTAAAGTTATAGATATCTACGTCATAGATGCTATATTTCGTAATTATATTATGTATAAGCTTAAACTAAGCACAGATAACTTCTAGGTCCTTACATTTAGCCCTCTAATAGTTGTATTTATGCTAGAAGCGTGTCTAGAGCTCTATGTAGTGTTTTACAAAGTTTAAAGCCTAGCGCAACCTAACGCGTAGCGCATCACGTGCTATAAGTAGTTGATTTACTATATCTTTAACAATAGACATCTGTAGAGGAAATCCTTTAGCAGATAGGTTGAGTATGTGTTGAAGAAGGACTGATTCCTCTAGGTTAGTTAATTTCTGTGAATTAGCTGTAATATCACGCCATGATTGTCAACTAGGGCGTTAGCAACGTAGCGTTGCTTTAGGGACATGATAGGTCTTTGCTATAGACCTAACGCTTTCATCTTTCTGATTTTCAATAGCTTTAAGTGCAAGGATAGTCCTAGTCTCAATTAAAGAAGATTCCATGCTTCGTTGTAGAGAAAATTAAAATTGAATGTGTAGGGGTCACGTTACGGTGTAAAGTGCGCTGCTCGCTTGGTTGCGCCGCTCGCTATACAAGTACGTTATAACAAATACTATATTAAGTTGAGCACGAAGCTCCTATCTAAGAACTAACTATTTACTTATATAGTAGCGTCGTGCTAAATGGATCTTGTCTGCTACTTAGACGATCCCTAGATGATACCTAGACGCTCCTTATACGATCCTGGATCTAAAAGGATCAGGATCACGTGGTCCTAGTACTCACAACCTCCTTTCGTCTAATGACTGTAGGTTCTCATATGCAACTTCTCATCCAATCCCTTGTGTGGCGCTAATGGTGGGGTGAGCCGTAACACCTATCCATGTAAAAGAGCCTGACTGAAGCAGATTTAGATCTGGCATCGGCTATGTATAGTAGTATACGTCCGTAGTTGGGAAGCATAAGGCGCCTTATTATGGAGATAGTCTAACGTAAGATGTCCTCATATTGTATTTGGATCTAGAATCTTGAATTTAACTGTCCATCCGACGGTACTGCGATATGTATGGCGCATTTGGAGTTACGGTCGGCGAGAAAGCAATGAGCAGTAAAAGACACAGCATTCCTAACAACTTCCTATTGGCGGATAATTACTTGGATATATTATTTCTGTTTCGGGAGCTTAAGGCTAGGTATATGCCGAGTATGTATGCCGTTTTGTGCCGACGGCTGAGATGGTGGGGTGCGGGTGTGCGGGTGTGCGGGTGTGCGGGTGTGCGGGTGTGCGGGTGTGCGCCACTGCTTCCTCATCTCGGCGACATTCCGACAACCAGGAAGTAGCGAACTTTCATTTCGGTATGAACTTATCGACTGAATTGCAGCTTTATGGTCATTTATCGGTTGATGGACGGGCGTATATATACTTCTGCTCCCACATTATCCTCTGCAGTTGCTAACCGCTTTTGGTAGGTGGTGTCCCAATCGTGGCACCTCTGTTGAGGGATGATCCCCCACAAAGAATACGCTTAGTGGGTTGAGGAGGTCGACTGTCAACTTCCCCGCGCGAAGCTACGCCATGTGAGGAGTACGATTTCTCCATGGGGAGAGGGGATTTAGTGGATATGTGGATAACTATACATTTATTTACCATGACATGGCAAAGCTATAAGTACATTCCGCTGTCTTCATATTTCTTTTTTTTGCAAGTTTGATCGACGTCTCCAGAAGGGAATCGGCATTGCAAGCTAGTGAATTATTGCGCTATAGCTGCATAGTCACTGATATGTCAGCTACTCTAAACAAGGATGAGAAGGACCCGGCCGACTTTGAGCACGAGAGTAATGCTGGAGACACGGTTGACATCAGGGGCGCAGACGACCTAGAGCACAATATCAATGCACCACACAGCATCTATGCAGAGGCTCTCGCAAGATACCCCAACGATGAGTCTATAGACCAGATAGATGAGAAGAAGCTTAAGTGTAAGCTTGACAGACGTATATTACCTTTGCTGGGAATATGCTACTTCTTCTACGTACGTATTGAGTCATTCTTTCCCACTACCGATCAAACGCGAGACAATAGCTAACGTGCCTTGCCATCTACAGTATGTCGACAAGACAACTCTATCATACGCAGCCATCTTTGGTATTAAAGATGATCTTCACTTGCAAAAAGACCAGTACTCGTGGCTATCATCATTGTTCTATTTCGGATGGCTTTTTTGGGCTATCCCATCGAACTTGATCATGCAAAGATGTCCGCCTGCATGGTATCTCTCGTTCAACATCTTCATGTGGGGAGTATTATTAATGATTCAAGCAGTAGCGAAAAACTTCGCTACTTTAGCTGCGCTTAGAATCCTGTCAGGGGCCTTTGAAGCTATCGCTGATCCAGCATTTATGATGATCACGTCGATGTATTACACGAGAGACGAGCAACCATCACGCATTGCCGCATGGTATATTTGGAATGGCGTTGGAGTGGCTGGTGGTGGATTGATCGGTTAGTCTCCCAGACCTCAGAACCGAACACATTGCTAACTCCTCGCAGGCTACGGCATTGGTAATATCAAAGGAGCTCTCCAATCATGGAGATATGAGTTCATTGTCGTGGGTGCGGCCTGTTCTTTTTGGGCTATCATCCTATGCCTCCTGTTGCCCAACTCGCCCGTCACCTTCTGGGGCTTCTCCCACGATGAGAAGCTATTGATGATCGCTCGCATGAGAAGGAACCAGACGGGTGTCGAGCAACGTCGCATCAACTGGTCGCAGATCAAGGAAGCCTATCTTGACTACAAGACTTGGCTTTTCACATTTCTTGGATTCGTGAGTAATGTCCCCAATGGCGGCATTTCCAACTTCTCGACTCTTGTGATCAAGGGCCTAGGATTCAATGCCTTGAACACCGCTCTTCTTGGAATCCCCCAAGGAGTCATCGTGGTGATTTGGATTGGATTAGCTGCGCTCTGCAACAGATATATGCCAAAGAATAGTCGCACTCTTATTTGCGCATTATTCATGGTCCCGACTATCGCCGGTGCATTGGGGTTTCTGCTCGCTCCTGCGAATTCCTACGTCGGCCGTCTCATCTGCTTGTAAGTTGAAGCTCACTTAACCTCTTTCCTTGGCATATAATCTAACACCTTTTTAGCTACTTGACCGGCTCATATCAAGCTTCGTTCGTGCTTAGCTTGTCACTGATCACCTCGAACACGGGTGGGCAATCTAAAAAGATGATTGTCAGCGGCATGATCTGGTTTGGAGCATGTATCGGCAATATTTCCTCGCCGTTTTTCTATAAGACGGAGCAAGCCCCAAAGTACCCACTAGGCATCGGTTCGTTGCTGGTTGCCAACATCATTGAGCTTGTCCTCTTCTTCGTCTTCCGTTATGCTTTTAAGCGCGAAAACAGAATCAAAGAGAGGCAACGTGCAGAGTTGAGGGCAAGCGGGGGGATGGAGAACAGCGATCTTAACGACACGGCCTTTACTGACATGACAGATAAGCAGAACCCAAACTTTGAATATGTTTATTGAACACGGCTGGTAGATTACGTTTAATAAGGCCATGAAGGCATAAGAGGAAACATATTTTAAAATAACGTCCCGTGCCGTAATACTTAAGAATGTGTATTATGCTGATGTTTATTTGCTTCTGTTTAATCTTTATTATCAGAATCACTGTATAAAATAGTAGTATTTACAGCAACTATTATTAAAATGGAAAACGGAATTTCGGGCGTCAGTCTATCCCCTTTAATGCCTGATAACGATATCATTTTTATCTCAGAGGATATCAACCATGACCTAATCAACGCATTTTAATGCCTCGTAATTGCTTTTGAGACCCGTCAAGACGCATTAGTGGGAGATCTAAAAAAATCCTACTATGGTAGGATCTGAGAGTAGGATGGGAGGAGGAGCGAAGGAGGGTGATCGTTATCGCCAAGGGTGATGGCGTGCTTGGCAAGGCTTGCCCTTTTATCCCCCATATCCAGAAGTGTTCTGCCTTATCGCACGCCTTGGGCTGAACATACAGAAGATTAGATGGGACCGAATAAAATGGAATACCTATTTTGGTCACTGATGTGTGGAGGGTTTGAGTTATTATATAGCACGACATGATGTCACGTATGCATATTGCCGCTGTATCACCACCGCTTGCGACGCAACGGCCAAAAAAGGCGTCATGGACACTTGCATACTCGGATCGACGAGTGCTGGCTACATAAAGCGCCGATGGGTTCCAAGGCCCCAAGATGAGGATACAATTTGAGGTGCAGATCCGTATAGCCTTCCTTCCAGCCATTACCAAGAGACGCGCATCACCTTCTCGAAGCAGTAGATCATGTGCTCGTGGACAACATGTCCAAGCTAACGGCCCCCTTCCACAATATCTTCTCGCATCGGAACGCCTCGGTGACACCGTCAGCGGATGTAACCCCGGCCTCTAGTGATGAGCAGCAAAAATATGGCGGGGCGAAGGCCGATGACGCCCCTGAAGCAGATGCTATTCTCCACCCGGGAGAACTGAACTTCGACGAAGCCACTGCTGGCGGTTTAGGCCGTCACTTAGGGCTGTGGAGCACGACCTTCTTGATGTGAGTAAGATGTTCTCTTGTATCCTGTTGTCCCTCCATGCCGGCACCTGAGCGAAGATGTCATGGATCGTGGCCACACTTCGACCTTATCTGTGCTGACACGCATCTAGCATTGGTAGGATAATCGGGACTGGCATTTTCAGCACGCCTGCAAGCATCACAGGGAGCGTGGGAAGCGTGGGCGCGGCACTGATGCTTTGGGTCCTTGGCCTGCTCCTGTCCTTTTCCGGCCTGCTTGTATGGCTCGAATTTGGATGCATGTTTCCTCGGTCTGGAGGTGAGAAGGTATACCTCGAGGCTGTCTATAAACGCCCAAAGTTTTTGGCTACTGTGATCTTCAGCACCCAGGCCATCTTGCTTGGGTTTACAGCTAGCGGATGCATAGTCTTTGCCTCGAACATCTGGGTGGCAGCCGGCCTTGTCGCATCTCCATGGCAGCAACGTGGCGTTGCCATTGGGGTCCTCGTTGTCGTTACTGCCGTTCACACTTTCACGCCGAAAACAGGCGTATGGGCTATGAATGCCTTAAGCAGTCTGAAGATTGTCATTCTGGTATTTATCATTGTGGTGAGTTTGTATATCCGGTAGTCTCGAGTCTCCTGTCTAACTTGACCTTCAGACTGGCTGGGTCGTCCTCTCCGGCCGCATCGACTCAATTCCTGACCCTAACGCTTCCTTCCGTAACGCATTCGCCGTCTCTGTGCATAGCTCCGGACCCTATGCCACGGCACTTTTCAAGGTTCTAAATTCCTACGTCGGTTGGAGTAACGCGGCATATGTCCTCAACAAAGTACGCCGGCCCGTCCACACCCTGAAAATTGCCGGTCCATTAGGCCTCGGCATCTGCGGCGTCCTCTACCTCTTGGCTAATGTAGCTTACTTCGCTGCGGCAGCACCGGAAGAAATTTCCAAGTCAGGAATCACGGTCGCGTCGTACTTCGCGCTCAAGGTCTTTGGCCACACAGCCCAGCGCGTCATATCCGTCTTTGTTGCTCTAAGTGCTCTAGGGAACGTTCTGACGGTCACGTTTGCACAGAGCCGTGTAAACCAGGAGCTTGCCAAAGAGGGTGTCATACCATTCCCGCGTTTCTGGGCCTCCAACTGGCCAGTTGGTAGTCCCTCGGCGGGGTTGCTGCTCCATTTTATCCCGTCCTTAATTGTCATTGTTGCCTTCCCAGCCGGCACAGCGTACATTTTCATACTAGACGTTGAGGGTTACCCAGGCGCCATCGTCAACTTGTTTGTTGTGGTGGGGCTGTTTATCCTCAGGTGGAAAGCTCCTCATCTCCCTCGGCCATTTAAATCTTGGCTTGTGGTCCCCGTGTTCTTCCTGGCTGGCCAATGCTTCTTGCTAGTGGCACCTTTCCTGCGTCCCCCTGGCGGCATCGGAGATACTCCTCCTATCCCATACTGGGTGTATCCTCTTGTCGGCATCGCGATCCTCCTCAGCGGGGTTGTGTACTGGGCTGTTTGGCGCGTTCTCATTCCTTATGTGGGCGGGTTTGAATGGGTCGAGAGAAAGGAAACGCTTGGCGACGGCACGGTGTACACTAGGTTTGTGAAGGGAGATAAGTCTCTGTGATTAACTCTATAGGACTGTGGGATAGCCCGGTGGTTGGACGAAATTTAATGTGAGAGAGTCGGACGGTTGAATTTCATATTAGCTATTCAAGATGGACATATTATATTTTAAATGAAAGATAACTCATTATTACCAGCAGCGTCATACTTTCCATTTCCGAGGTCAATATCATAGTACCGTGCATACAGCACCCCATAACAATACGCAAGGGACATCGTCAATACTCAAATATTCAGGTGGCTTAGCATGCCAAGAATTGCAATTAATGGGTGATGGCTTGGCTGTCAAACCCTCCCCGCTTCCCCGCTCCTTGGCTCCGGCCCCTAGTGCCCTGCACTACTGCATTACCGTACTCCTGACAGCTCTACTCCTTGCACGCATAAAGGTTTAACAGATCTAGACCTACCGGTACTCATCCCGAAAGATTTGCCGGACTATCCTTCATCTATATCTATGTCCTGGTCCCGGCTCCATGACCTCCCCCCCAAGGATTCCCCTCTTCAACCTCAGAGTTCCCTCGTAGCTTCTCTGTTACACCTTCATCTGTAATACCTAAAAAGCGACGATCAAGATGGCCGTTACTGCCCACGACATCGAAGAAAAGCAGTTGGGCAAGCATATAGAGGAATCTCCAGAAGTCTCGACTAAGGACATCCCTCTCTTTGGGGACGGAGAGGCCTTCCGTAATGCCGCCGAGCGAGGCCAAACAGCAACTGACAAGTAAGCACCCATTCCTCCTTGCCACCTGTCTAGATCAAAAGCTCACCGCCTGTAAAGACATGGCCGGTCGCTGGTGCAGTTCGACCCAGCTGCTGAGCGAAGACTTCGCTTGAAGATTGATCTATACATCGTCCCGACCGTTGCTCTCCTCTATCTGTTCTGTTTCATCGATCGTGCAAATATCGGTATGGTACTTCCTTAAAGTAGTCTCTGCCCATTATCTTACTCGTCATCATAGGCAATGCAAGGCTTGCGGGATTCGAGAAAGACCTTGGCCTAGTAAAATACGACTATAATATTGTCCTCTCTGTCTTCTATGTTTCCTACATCGTCTTTGAGATCCCTTGCACCATGGCCTGCAAATGGGTCGGTCCTGGATGGTTCATCCCCGCTATCTCGCTCGGCTTTGGAATATGCTCCATCTGCACCGCTTTCGTCACCAACATCCATGCTGCATGTGGCGTACGTTTCCTACTTGGGGTTTTTGAGGCTGGTATGATGCCTGGCATTGCCTATTACTTGTCCAGATGGTATCGAAGAAGCGAGCTGGCTTTCCGCTTAGCCCTCTATATCGTCATGGCTCCTCTTGCAGGTGCCTTTGGCGGTCTCCTAGCTTCTGCTATTCTGAGACTTGATGGCTTTGGTGGTCTGCATTCATGGCAGATGATCTTTGCTATTGAAGGCATCATCACTTGTGGTCTTTCAATCCTCGCTTTCGTTACTTTGACTGATCGCCCCGAGACTGCGAGATGGTTAACCCAGGCCGAGAAAGATCTTGCCATCGCCCGCGTTAAGTCAGAGCGAGTCGCTACAACCGAAGTTTTAGACACCATCGATAACACTAAAACCATGCGAGGCATCTTCAGTCCCGTCACGCTCGCTACTTCGTTCATCTTCCTCCTCAATAACATCACCGTCCAGGGCCTCGCCTTCTTCGCGCCTACCATCGTTAAAACCATTTACCCTAAAGAATCGATCGTATCTCAGCAACTCCACACTGTTCCCCCTTACGTTGTCGGCGGCTTCTTCACACTTCTATTCCCCTTTTTAAGCTGGAGATTCGACCGTCGGAACCACTTCTTCATCGTCTCTGCACCTCTCATGATGATCGGCTACATCATGTTCCTCGCGAGCAAAGAACCCATGGTCAGGTACGGCGCAACCTTCCTCATCGCCAGCGGCGCCTACGCCTTCGGCGCTCTCACCAACGCCCAAGTCGCTGCCAACGTCGTCTCAGATACAGCCAGGGGCGCCGCAATTGGCACCAATGTCATGCTTGGCAACGTCGGCGGTCTGATTTCCACCTGGTCATTCCTGCCGACCGACGCCCCCAACTACCATATCGGCAACGGCCTCAATCTCGCTACCTCATCAACCATTCTCCTGCTCTCCATCCTCCTGCTCTTCTGGATGAAGGCGGATAATCGGCAGAGAAGCAAGAAGGATGTCGATTCTGTCCTAGCTGGTCTTAGTCAGAAAGAGGAGCATGATCTTGACTGGAAGCATCCGGCCTTCAGATGGAAGCCATAGGCGTGGGAAGGTCAGACTCGTCTTTTCTAGGAGAACGTGGATTCAGCAGGATATTAGTATACTGTAATCACATTTTGAATATATCACTTTAGCGCAGCACAATCGTTACTACAGTAAAAAATCCCATAACCATCCTTTGCAACCTCACATATCGCCCCTCCCATTGGCATCTGTAGCAGCGACTGCACTGTCGATACCCCGGCATACAACCCCCTGTCCTACAAAATGGCACAACCACTTAAAGCTCCATGGTCTTCTGGAGATGCTTAACCCCTTGATGTGCATTGAAGAGACAGTCTTAAATTGCACGAAGTAGAGAAACCATGTGTTCAAGTTCAAGTAAGACTTTGAAATTCTGCGGATATGGAAAGTCCCCATACATCTAAGCGCTTGAATTGAAACGTGTCCAGGCTCTTACAACCTCGAATGGTTGTTAATCCGTTACTCTCGCATCTCCCCGGAGCCACTGACGCTGTCGCTTTCCTCTGCAGCCACGGGCGCTGTCGCTTTCCCCCGCGGCCATAGAGGTTCTTGCTCATTCCTGCTATCTCACTTTCCCTTACAGCTACAATCGCTGTTAGCTAACCCTACCATGTCCATTACTCTCGCTTTTCTAACAGCCATAGTTGCTATGCGCCACTCTCACTCTGTAGTCTCTGGTAGCGTTTGAAGACGACGATAGTATCTACCTTAGTACACTCACCATTACATCAAAGTATGCAAAGCGATGCGTTATTGTAACGTTCATTTATTAACTATGAAACCACAAAGATGGGCGTATCTACTGTATAATTGGATAGGCTTAACACCTCCTTCTGGCACAGGACTGGAGAGCTGTATCGAGTAAGAAAATTTCTTAGGGCAAAATCGTCGTGTGGGGGAAATAACGAGGCGCCCAAATCCAAAGTTACATGGCCGTGTGAGCTGTTCTTACATCATCGAACTACAAAACCACGACAGCCTCCGGGGCATTCGCCTGTTGTGACTTCAATTTTTCACTGGGGCTTAACTCAAACACGCCTTCCTCCTCTTTCCCCTCGACCACTGTGCTCGGAATAACTTTTCCCTCTAATCTCGCATCACCTGGCTTCATAGTCGCGTATAAAGCCGGTGACTCATTTAGTCGCTGACGTCCGACACAGTTCTCAAATTTCCAGCTCGCCGCCAGTTCGTCCAGCTGTTCGTAGCTCAAGTCTTTGAAATAATCCGCCCACTCTGGTATCATGTACTCAGCCATGGTGATGCCTCTAATACCGCGGAAGACGTGCATGTGCATGCGCCACTGCCAAGGATATTTCTTGCTGTACTTTTCGGGCACATTGTCTGCGAACCATTGATGAAGAGGCTCGAAAAGGCCGGGCTGGAGATGTGCATCGTCGTAGGCCCAGGAGTCGACGGCTAAGGCACGCTTCTTCTCGAGGATGGGGGCAAGTAGACGCATCCAAGCAGAGGCAGGAGAGAGGTGCGTCATGCCCATTACATTGATATCTTTGTAGGACCAAATGTTCCATGCTGTCAGAATTAATACGTTAGAAAGCAGATCCAGGCGGTGCAAATCAAGGGTATAAACTATGACCCTGCAAGGGCAGTTCAAGACTTACAAATTCCTTCAGCAGTATAAATAGACATCTGCTTGTCAAGCATCTTGTAGCGTTCTTCGTTCTGTTCCTCCCAATCCGCATTCGTTTCCAGTCTTTCGTAAATAGGTCCAAACTCGCCATTCCAAATTGGTACGTTGTGCTTCTTCATAAACTCGACTTTGCGGTCATACATTTTGCGGATGTAGACATCCTGCTCTGGTTCTCCTTTATAGCGACCAATTCGATTGGGAAAGCCGAAACCACAGTAGTCGTGCACCGCGTATACAGTGTTGGGGAAGACTGTTGAGAAGTCATAAAAGTCCATGCTGAATCTGCAGGAGGCGGGGGATATTAGTAAAAGCAACAGTATAGTGAAGAGGATGAAGATAGGCGGCTTGGGATGTCTGAGCCAAAAATGAACTAAACTTACGTGTTGCCTTCGAGCCAGAGTATGTGATCTGGATCAATTTCTCTCACGGCCGGTACGATACGATCATAAAATGCCAAGAGACGCGACCACTGCTGGTCAGCGGGCTCGTTCAGAAGGTTATATCCTGCGACCCAAGTATTTGACTTATAGCGCTTTGCAATAAATTGCCAGAGGTTGATCACTCGGTCCTGAAAATGCTTATGGTCCCAAAATGCAGCGTAGCCTGTAGGATTATCGCAGTGCCAATCCTGAGACTGGCCACCAGGTGCAGCATGGAGATCTAAAATCGTGTAGATATTATACTTGGCGCACTGTGGTAAAATTTCAGTAATTAGCGATGTGGAAACATAGATATTCTTGTGGAAGGACATACAATTTTTACAACCCGGTCGACATGCTTGAAGCCTTCTTCTTTGATAACCATCGGGTTCATATCGTCTTCAAAATGATGATAATTCAACGGTAAACGTAGGGAATTTATGCCCAGCGATGCCAGAAATTCGGCATCCTTCTCGGTGAAGAAGTATTCCAAGAACTTGTCAAAAAAACTCCACTCTTTTCTTTACCAAGAACTCCATCCAATGCTCGTCGAATCTGCATTTCACGGCCTGGAAAGCCATTCATGAAGTTTTCCATGAGCATCCATCCTCCTAGAGCTGTCTGGTAAGTGTCAGTTGACGATAGCACAAATCTGGAAGGCGAGAATTACACCACGAAGCAACACCACATTTCCATTGGCATCGACTATACTCGAGCCCTTTGTCCTTAGGATTCCGCTTGACATGGTTTTAGGATATGAAGGTGCGATACACCGAATTGGTCGAAATAGACGCCGCGTAGATTGGTTAAAAGATTGAGGGTATAAAAGTGAAGTTCATAATCGAATATACAGAGCGACAACATCTCATTAGAGAGAAAGCATACCCCCATTTTAAACAAACCTATTGCGACATCGGGCCATCGGCATGTAGTCAACTTTGACTCTAATAACGTTGGCGGTCGAGTCATCTGGTAACGGGGCAAAAGTGAAGAGATGCCCCGAGCGAATAAGGAGCTTGGTTCAATGCTAGCCCGCGTTCATGGGGTGAGCTGTGGGACATTTGGACGCTAATTACTTGCTAGTGGCTCTAGACATACAACTTGCGCAAGCTGACCCACAAGTGATACGGGGGAACTAAGGGCAGTTTCCCCGTCAAAGCGAGTCTTCAGGGATTTTTGTGTTTAGCCAGGTCTCCCCGAATGCGGGGGTTAGTCTGGGGCATGCATTATGGGGTTGGGGCCCCCGGATCGACAATGCAAAATTGGACCACGTCTGGCTCTAGCTTGCAAGCTTAAACATCTACATACCACATGGCATTTATTTCCCGTGCGAAGCTGGAAGCTGCCGCGTGGGGTGAGATAATGAGGGAAAGCGTTCTCGAAGTATAAAAGCATCCGATATACCCATAGGATTTCGTTAATAACCTGCCATTAGACCTGCCTCATCTCCCACCCCCTTAATAGTGCCCTATACATCTATCTCAGCTTCTGAGTCAGTTCCAATCATGGACTCCCTCCGCAAACGATTGCCAGCCCCAAGGCAGGACATCTTAGCTAAAGAATCCCGAAGCTCGCCATCCATCACCAGCTTTCGAACCGTCGAGAATCTCTCAACTAGCAAAAGATTCTCCGCCATGGTACAAGGTCGCCTCGAGAAGACGGCTATATGCCTTACTATTTCCAGGTGCCATTGTTTCATACATGACGAGTGGCTACGATGGCTCAATGATGAATTCTCTCCAGACTGTCAGCTACTGGGATGACTTTTTTGGCAACCCCAGAGGATCAACATTCGGATTAGTCAGTGCTATCATCGCTCTTGGTGCCATGTGTTCTGCACCGCTCGCCCCTTGGGTTGCGGATCACTACGGGCGCAGATGGGGTATAACCGTTGGGAGCTGCATCATGATTGCCGGCGCCATTATTCAGTGTGAAAGTACCACCTTCGCCATGTTTGTTGTTAGTCGATTAATTCTTGGGTTCGGTCTTACTTTCTGCACCACTGCATCGCCCAGTCTAATTAGTGAGTTGTCGCATCCCAAGGAGCGAGTCGCAGTCACGGCCATCTGCAACACTTGCTGGTTCTTGGGTGCCATTGTTGCGGCTTGGTTGACCTACGGTACACGGGTTATCCCAAGTACTTGGTCTTGGAGAATCCCTTCGCTCCTGCAGATGTTGCCCAGCCTAATACAGCTCTATGCCATCTGGTTTCTACCTGAATCTCCACGATGGCTCATTTCACATGACAGAGGTGAGGAGGCAATGGCAGCGTCGAAACGCTACCATGGTGATGGAGAGGAGACTGAGTTGGTAAAGCTTGAGTACGAAGAGATTTGTGCTGCCATCCACATGGAGAAAGGTAAGCCCCCTTTATTCCTTTACAGCAACGCGATCTGTGCCATACTAACGAGGGATTTCATAGCGTCCGGAAACACAACATGGAAGTCAATGGTCAGCACTAAGGGAAATCGTTATCGAATGTTTATTGTTGTGTGCATGGGCACTTTCTCCCAGTGGTCTGGCAATGGGTTAATATCATGCTGTAAGCTATTTTTTGCGCCGCAATCTTCATTAACGTATTTCACGGGCGAAGCGATCACACGGGCGAAGCGATCACTAACAACACCAAAACGCAACTATTACTACTACTACACTACCACCACCCTACATAATGACCCTATTCAATTGCAATTGATTCCTAGCGCCTCTCGCACGTACGAGCATTATGCCCCATATTACCACATGTGCCACATCGCCGCTGCCGGCCTGTAGAACCCACCTGCCGAGTAGTCTCACTTGCCACCTCTGTATGGAGCTGAGCATCAACCTCAGCACTCTAAAGGATATCCTCTCCCTC
>KV459737.1:0-15780 GCA_001662645.1 Pseudogymnoascus sp. 03VT05
CACAAAGGCTTTTGTAAAACACGTTACTAGTATATAACAAATACTGTATTAAGTTGAGCACGAAGCTCCTATCTAAGAACTAACTATCTACTTATATAGAGGCGTCATGCTAAAGGGATATTCTGGATATTTGGATATTCCTAAATATCCCAACTATCTGAATATCCATCATGTGGCCAAATGGATATTCCAGATATTTGGATATTCCTAAATATCCCAACTATCCGAATATCCATCACGTGGGGTTAGGGATGCTATTGGTTCTAGAGACCTGTCGTCCTAGGAGTTGTCTAGCTAATCACATCCTAATCTAAGCCGTAACATATTCAGGCAATCTTCATGAAGATTACCATATTTTACTGTAATGTTACTGTAATTACAATATGGTAACGTTACGAATTGCAACCCTACACCTGCCTTCTGTAGAATCACATGATATATTAAGTAGTTACTATATCTATTAACGTACATGTATAGCAAAAGCGCCAAATAAGCAAAAGTGCTAAAATGATGCAGTGACTAAACCCCCCCCAACTAAATGTTAAATTCCTCCATAACAAAACATGCCCTATAAAAATGATGAAAGCTAATTAGTGCTAGCTATCTAAGCTATGCAAAGCGACCTAAAGTTACGCCTTTAAGTTGCTACTAGGATCTATTCTATAGACTACTGCAAGCTAGGTCGTCGTCTAGAAGGCGTACCTTCACGACGCGATATCTAAGCCAACTCACGGAAATTAACTAACCTAGAGGAATCCGTCCTTGTTTAGTATATACTCAACCTAGCTGCTAAAGGATTTCCCCCCTAGGTGTCTGTTGTTAAAGATATGGCTAATTAACTTCTTACAACACGTAATCAACTACGCGTTAGGACGCGTTAGGCTTACAACTTCATTAAGCGCCGCCTAGAGCTCTAGACACGCTTCTAGTGGAAATATGACTATTAGAGGGCTAAGTGTGAGGACCTAGAAGTCATCTATAGTTGGTTTAAGCTTATGCGCAATACAATTACAAAATATAGCATCTGTGATGTAGATATCTACAACTTTAATGAGACTGGGTTTATAATGGGCGTTATCTTAACTACTATGGTTGTAACAAGCTTAGACAGGCGTGCAAAAGCAAAGAAGGTGTAGCCTAGCAATTAGGAATAGGTTACAGTAATCTAAGGTGTTAATTCCTAAGGTTGGGCAGTGCTGCCATTTATCATTGTTGCAGGTAAAAACCACCTTGCCTCTTAGTACCAAAACAGCAGATTTCCACCTAACTGGGTAATTGCTGTCTCTGAAAATGGTTAGACTATAAACGAGAGAGGTATAGATTGGATTTAGCATTTTGAGAAGCATACAAAGTCCCAGACTATTAGTGGTTATTACTTGTTAGTCCTTAATAGTCATAAGAGCCACTACTTAGACGAGTTTAAGGAGTACTGTAAAGAACACAACATTATAACTCTCTGCATGCCCGCTCATTCTTCTCATCTACTCCAGCCACTTAATGTTGGCTGTTTTAGCCTATTAAAGAAGGCTTATAGTCAGCAAATTAAAGATATGATGTAGGCTTATATTATTCACATTACTAAAGACGACTTCTTTCCTGCCTTCTATGCTACATTTAACACTACAATAACAGAAAGCAACATTTAAGGAGGCTTCTAGAGTGCTGGACTTCTCCCATTTAACCCTAAGAGTGTGATCTCTACACTTAATCTTAAGTTAAAGACACTAACGCCTCTAAGCTCCTGCCTAGGTACTGCTTAACCTTAGGTTTCCTAAACACTAAATAACCTAACTAAAGCTATGTCACAGTCTACCTTTATTAAAACTTGGATTTCACGCTATCAAAATAGCTCTCTAACCTCAATCTATGCAGCTGTTGACCAGTTTACAAAGGGTGCATTACAAATAATGCATTAATTTGCATTGTTAAAGGCAGAGAACCAGAACCTCTAACAGGCAAATGAAGTACTAAGTAAGCGCCGGAGGGCAAAAAAAACACGTCTGCAGCAAGGAGGATCACTTAGTCAACAGGAGGCACAGGAGCTACAGGACGAGAGGGACGTTGTGCAGCAAGTAGAGCAAGAAACAAAGGCAAGTGGTAGTCGGAAGCCAAAGGAAGAAACGCGTGCACGCCACTGTGGCAAGTGTGGTGGGACTAAGCACAATGCGCGCACTTGTCAGATTGTAATAGACACGTCTGAGGAAGAAGACTCCGAGTAGTTTTAGTTGATTTCTAGTGTTGTGGTGGATTTATTGCAATTCTTGTAGGGTGGTCGCAATATTTTGGCGCTTTCGCTTGTTTGGCGCTTTCGCTATACATGTACGTTACTATAAGTCTGCATTACGCCTAATGTGCGTCATGGGTAACCGACCCCTCTAGGTAACCTAACCTAGACCATGGGCCGGTCTAAAGCTAATAACCTACGGGTAACCATTAGTTTGCTAAGAAACTAGTCACAGGACATTTATATTTGCTATCACATGTACTTTATATATGTGACTGTAGTTTGTATAAAATGTATAATTTACAAGCAATTACTATATTTATTACTATAGATCTATATTTCGCCATGACTCCTGAATTTCCTAACTAGACCGAGACTCTCGGTCTAGTTAGGAAATTCAGGAGTCATGGCGCGATACAAAAGAGACTCATTTACTGCAATTTACGCACAGATCTGTACGAATACGTTTTGTCGCTGTACTGTGAGCCTTAGTGTTACTCCAAGTATTACTCCACACACCCCACACTCGGTTCTGTGAGGCGGCCGAGCCATCAATCTTAGGCGCTTTTAAACCACCAATCTGTTATGTCCATCAGTTTTGTCGGTAGTGCCTTCGCCGAGCGACTCTGTGCCGAAATCCCTTTTCATCGATCGCTGTACGCCTCCTTTCCTGGGCCCTCATCTCCATATCTAGCGCCGGAATTACACCCAATCACACGCCGGTTTGGCCGTAGGCCCAAGTGTTGCGATGTTAATTCCAACTTCCCCACTATTCCCTACTCTTTCCCCATATTTACTCCGCACCCCAGGTTAACAAAATGCACTGCTTGTGGCGTGTGGGCGACAGGGTTATTGGGTTTGGATCTGCCTTCGTATTGCAGTTAGAATATAGAATAGTTAGATTGACAATTAACTTTGCATCATAACTTTATTCTACAGACACCTGTTGATGTGGTTCTATTCGTTTTTTTCTCTACTGGTACACACGAATATTCTTGGTAGGTACTTACCCCGCGCTGCCGTTCAATACAAATTAGCTGGCATACCCGAACAACAGTAAGTACTACCGAATGATAAACATTTACCACCGAGTGATAATCAATTCGCGGCAGGAGTATCACTTAATACCTTCTTTCATTCTATATATTTTCGGTTTCAGATAAACCGATCTTTAAATTCACATGAGATCTTCAAAGGCTGCAATTTGGCCTAAAAGTTAGTCCATTTCTCTATAAAAGTCCGTTCCCGCACCGTGGTGATGCACCCTCGAAACAGCCAGGTGAATAAGTTGGATACTAGATACGTGTACACCAGTTTCCTCAACAACCGAATCTACCCTCACGGCCGCAATCATGGCTAAGACCAAATTGCTCTACTCTTTGCTGGCAACAGTGCTACCCTTCGTGGCAGCTCAGCGCCAGACACTGACAGTCGCTGCAGATGGAGGGAACCAATCCAGCCCTCTGTTGTATGGAACTTTATATGAGGTAAGCCACCGAGAATGCTAGCTAGCAGCATCTACTATTTCCACTTCCACGTCTCTAATTCTACCGGACAGGACATTTACCATTCCGGAGATGGCGGCTTGTACGCAGAGCTCATTCGAAATCGTGCCTTCCAAGGTTCGTCTCAAAGTGGGCAGGCCAGCTTAACGCGGACTATGGACTACTGGCATGCCATCGGAGACGTTACTTTAGCGGTGGAGCAGTCCAGTCCAGCACTATCCGACTATCTGACGTACGACCTGTGAATGGATATTCCCGCTGGTACCACCGGCCAGGTAGGCTTCTATAATGATGGGTTTTGGGGATTCGATGTCGATGCCTCCAAGGATTACGCGGCTAGCTTTAGTGTTAAAGGGGCTTATACCGGCGATGTGACCGTTGGCTTCAATGACGTCTCGAGTACAGCGATCTCTTCCACCACGATACAGGTCACTTCTACAGATGGAACATGGACTTCTATCGGCCCGGTCATCTTCCAGCCCTCATCCACAGCGAGCAATCCCAACAATACTTTCTCGTACTCATTTGATGGTGCTCAACTTGCCGGCAGCAGTCTTCAATTTAACTTGCTCAGCGTATTCAAGAAGACTTACAATGACAGCGTTAATGGTGTGAGAGAAGATTTAGCGGCGTCATACGACGGGTTGAAAAGTACCTGGGTTCGCCTTCCCGGTGGCAACAACATGCAAGGCCTAAGCATCGGCAACGAATGGCATTGGGATCATGCGTACGGAGATCTGAAGAATCGGGCTGGGCATATTGGAACCTGGGGCGACTATCAGACTAACGGTTTCGGAGTGTTGGAAATGATGCAGTGGGCGACGGATGCAAACCAAGCAATAGTCCTTGGATTGTTTGCTGGTCTGCATATTGGTGGTGCAAAAGTCTCGGAAGCCAATCTTGGCGGGTACGTTGATTCAACCATGAATTATCTTGAGTTCCTGAAAGTAGGTTCAACTAGCTACAACATTCAAGCAGGACCAATATGACATGGTACTAATGGTTATATTAGGGGAATTCGTCTACCACCTGGGGCGCAGTACGAGCAAGCCTTGGCTTTGAAACTCCATTCACTATCGACTACATCGAGATTGGCAACGAGGACTACCTCGGCGGGGGAGCAGACTCGTATTATTCGTATCGATTCGCGGCCTTCTGGGACCGTATAAGGGCCAAATATTCTGACATTGCCCTAATTTCGTCTATTCTCCCGCCCTCTGTACCAGGACCTAACACCTGGGTTGACCTTCACATGTACGAGAACCAGGACAGTTTTGCCGCACGCTACGACAGATTCGATAACGCCAATCGGAGCTTGCCTATCATAGTTGGCGAGTATGCCTGCATTTTCAAATTCGGCAACGGTTATCCAGAGATCAGGGCCCAAACCATGGGCATGGCGTTGGCCGAGGGTATCATGTTGCTCGGTGCTGAGCGCAACTCTGACATAGTAAAGGGAAAAGCATACGGCGCATTGATTAAAGAATACAATGAAGCACCCGATACGGTTGCTGTCATCAAGCACACTGCAAATGAGATCCTTCATTGCACGAGCTACTACATCCAGCAGGTATTTTCTCAGTATAAGGGCGAAGAGACGGTCGCCGTAACTACTGAGTATCGGTTGGGTATTGACCCACTCTATTGGTCTGCAACGCGAACCGGCTCCACACGCTACCTAAAGTTAATCAACTATTACGGCACTGGCAGTGGCGTTGATGTCGTGTTCGAAGGTGACCATGCAAGTGTCGCTACTATCATCACGCTCACTACACCGGAATGCTCTTCAACCAATAAATTACCTGCGCTTGGAGGTGAATCGACATCAATCTTAGAATCAACTATTATTGAGGCCTCTGGTGCATTTACTGTTACCTTTACTAATCCTTGTGAGGTTAAGGTTTTAATTGCCTAAGTGTCGACTAAAGTGGCTGCTAATGCATGGCAATCTTCTCATTTAATATGTAGATAATTGCTAGGTAATTGCTTAGTTTATGTAACATGGAGACTGCACATATCAGCTTGACGAGATCCTAAAGTTTCTTTGCCTGAGATCACTCCAAAATTGAAACGTCTCGAGGGCATATGACGGTGATGGGCTCGTTGTTGTCCCATCTCAGCTTGTACCCAAGCCAAGCCAGCACGAATAATGCACAAATACATACGCCACGCTCCTGGTCTCTCACCACCCTCTCTCGCCCGATATACCAAGGCTCTAGAGACCTTCCTTCAGGTGTTGTTAGATAAATAAAAGGGGATACGCACACGCACATGGGTGTGGATCCACATTTTTAGTGTTGCGGTATATACCTGAGTTATTGAGGCAGTTCCATTATAGATCGTTAGGCTTGCATAACCACTAGAATATATTAGTTGGTTAGATTTGATTTAAGCAGAATAAAGTACATGCGTGGCATATCGTAGTGAAGTAGCTATCTCATCGCCATTCCCTGTTGCCCATGCTAGCAGCATCAGGTGGTTTGGCATTAAGGCGCTAGAACTCTAGCCCTGAACCACCCCAGACCACCCTGTGCCATTAGGGCGAGACCTAATCTAGCAAGTATATTTAGCAATCTATCCATCACAGTTATATTAAGCCAAACGAGCCAGTAGACCGATGTAGTCACAAGAGTCCACTGGGTAGGTGGTGGGATTACGTTGGGAATTTTTAGGGGGTAAGTGGGTGATTCTTCTAGACTTACTTACTTCTTGGTATCAGATGTATGCCTTTTTGTTTTGCATATATTATCTAAACATTAACATTATCCATGGCGGTCATCATTTACCTCCTTCACCCCTGTTGCTCGTCAACTGATGCGCGGGTTGTAAGTGGTATACATGCCTCCGGACAAAAAGATCTGGTACATACGACAATGGAGTTGGGATAATTAGGCATTCTGTCTAGCCTGCCATATCTAAGCTTGCGTATGTTCCTTGCTTGAGCAATAGTCTCAATCCCTGCCAATAGGCATGGCGTGGAATATGGGCCCCGTTGCCACCTTAAGGGTGAGCGGGGCGTATTCGGTTTCTGACTCGAACTCGGAATTGTTTTCAGAGAGAGGTAACGAACGGATCGAGACTGGTTTAGAATCCGAACCCACGAGGTTCTAATTGTTTATTAATTGATAGGTTACGCTAGTTGGGTTAAATGGGGGATGGGATAGTAGGGGTTTATTTACTCTAAAAGCTTTCATTTAATTTTATTTAATTTTTTGAAAGTTAAGTAAATATTTTCTGCATTACATGTATAAGTTACTGTTACTTTAAAACTTGTATGTTTTTAATTTTGCTTTACTTATTAATATCTTATTTTAGGGATAGTCTTCTAAATCTGTAAGTATTCCAACTTTAATAATCCGATTGCTTATTTTTATGCAAATGATCCATTAGCACATCTCACATAGTAGGCCACTCCATCTGAATCGCCTCCAACCCCCCCTTCCCCCTAAAATCCTCCAATATCTCCGCCTGCTCGCTCAAAAGCACCCTATCCGTCTGCCCCCCCACCTCCGCCAGGCCCCTCCACCTCTCCAGATCCTGCGCATTCCGCTTATCCCCCCTAGCCTCAACATTCCGCTCCCAATGCCCCTTCGAGAACCCGAGTAAAGTCGAGATGCGCTTATTCGGGATGTCATAGACGAGCGAGCAGATCGTGCCGGTCTCCTCGAGCCAGTTGCATTGCCAGAGTTCCCCGGGACGGATGCATTGGTATGTTGCGGCTTGGAAATTCTTGCGCCCGGCCATGGGGCCGCCGTGGATTGCGTAGATGATGCGGTCTTCGTTGTAGAACCATATTTCGTAGCGCCATTTTTCGGGGTTGCCTTGGGCGTCATGGGCTGCGTAGTCGTATATCATGTGGCGGTCTCGGAGGTCAGTGTCGAAGGTTGAGCCTTCGAGGGAGGGGAGAACTGGCATCTTTGTAGATTTGGCCGTTTGGTAGTAAGTAGACTATTTGTGCGTGTTAGCGAGGATGTTGAATGATATATATTCTAAAAGGTACTCGGAATGCTTTATAGTTTTGAGTTCAAGTTACGCAATATCATGTTTGAGCAAGGTTGGACGGCGCAATTCCGCCCATCTTTTGGTCTATTCCGGCTCTCTTAGTGTATTCCATGAGCATGGTTCGTCTTATTTATCGGGACGGATTTGGGTTGTCGGGTCCTCCGAAGCTCGGGGTTGGTTTATTTGACGTCGTCATCGTGGCATCATGTACACACTGTCAACTGTTGGAAGTGTTAGCGGTAAAGGACTTTTCCGTGGGATACGCTGGGCTTTTACGCCCAATTGACAGGCTTCCCTAGGGGATTGTCTAGCTACCCGGTTGGTTCAGCGAGTTGGTCAGCGAGTTAGCTGGTGCCGCCAGACTATTCGAAGCAACCGACTCCAGCACGAAAAGCTTAGCTCGTCAAGGTTTTAGGGGGTTTCCGTAGGTCTAAAATAGCGTCTGTAGGCTCGTAGATCAGGTAGTAATTCAATTGATTCTATTATTCTATTTTGACTATACTCTTGTATAAAGCTTCTGCTCCGTTGCCCGAAGGAATTGATCACGAGAACTGGAGATTATTACATAATTTTGTGTGCAGTGTCCCGTGTCCCGCAATTATTCACAACAAGTACGACAACAGTTCGACGACGCCCTAAGCTATGTTTAGGTCGTGCCTCTTGACTTGTAATCACAGGAGTCTTGAGAAAGATTCCTTTTTAGCAACAATGCAGCAAGTAGTCGGCAACCAGAGCATCGCATGGGAATCAGGCTTCTTGTGAAGGGCTCCTTGGAAGACTGTCTCAAGCATCATCGCGTTGGCGATCTGTTACATCGGGTTGGCCGCGATTCTCGTTGATTCAAACGGCAAGGAGGTCCCTACACCATTTTCCCAGCCTATACTTAACTTCGTCACCTACCAGGCTTACCCAGCCTACCCTGTTCTCCTATGTGCATCTAGAGAGTATGAGGGATGAGGGGAGCCTTGCATGTTTTGAGATATTAATCCAAGTTGTAGGGATCTTAGCCGCGCTTCATGTGGAGGCATTCGCGGTAGAGCATGTTTAAATAATAGACCGTGCTTTTGAGTGTAAAGAGTTTTCATTGATGCTAACCACTAAACCTAATATAATATAGTAATCTTACTAATCCTATAGGGTTCTTGATATCCTCGCACTAATGTAGGGGGAGGAGGCTCATAGTGTTGCCAGAGGTTCCAGCTTGGCATGATGCCGTTTTTCAACAGAGGACCCTTCGTACCATCAGCACTAAGTTAGTGTGTGTCGATCCCGTCGACTCCATACGACCGTGCACATGTCTCCCGCTAACACGAAATGGGAATTTGGAATCGGGAACTGGCAATACAGGTTTCGTTAGGCCTCGAGATGGTCATCGCCGTACGTACGTCTGGTATTGTCGTGGGGCTCAGGCACGCGCTTGGGACATTGACTAACGACTGAAGAACTCTCAGCTCCCCCTTTCGCCGTTTCCCTTGAATGATTGAAGCAAGCGTGCTGTTCTTTGCTGCAGAACAGGGCCCGCGTGAGGAACATGCCGTCCGGGGAACATGGCGGGTGGTCTGAAAGAACAAGCGCAACACGGTGCTCTCTTTCGACGCCTTGCTAGCTGGCATCAAGTTGATTCACCGTCCCTGGGAGTCCCCATACATGGCTGTTGTTTCGTCGGGAAATGGGCACGTGTAAGGCACGGGCCTTGGTCTAGACTCTTACCTGAGGGTCTCTTTCTAGCCTGAGCGAAAGGCGCTTTGGTTAGCACAGCGTGAGCTCTTAAATCTCAACTAAACCCAACTAAACACAACCGTGCCCTGCTCTAAAGCTGAAAGAACCCCCCCGAACCCCCCCGCACCCCGCTGTCTCAGCCTCTTTTTCCACTAGACTCGCTACAAATCTCTTGGAATAGTTAGTCGTGGAGCTTGCCGATTCAATAAACAGCCTTTTTGCTCAATTAGTCAGGCCAATGAAGCACTTCGGAAAACAAATACATCTCGATTCGACCCTAGCTTACGAGTGATATGCCAAAATAACACGGCAGACACCTCAACTATCGATTTCAAGGCGTCGAGACTCGCAAACGAAGCAGCTGAAATAGCATGGTTATTGGCAGCTCACTCATGCAGACTGCCTATACGATAAGTGCATTGGGCATTGTTTTGATTGCCTCTGTTATCCGAATCGTAGGTGTCGTGTCGTCTTTGGAAACTTAAAACGAAGAGAATTCTCTTCTAATACTCCTCTCTTCTGTCCTCGTCCAATTCTCTACTTTTTCTCCTCACCCCGCAATCTCCAGCTTTGGCTCCTATCATGTTTCTCTGTTCGACTCTTCTCGTTGCCGCGCTTTCCACGCTCGGCGAAAGCGCTGCCTCGGTCCTTTCTCATTCAAAGCGATGGGACACAACCCTATGTACGTCCGACACATCAGGCGTGCCAATCCCCGATGCCGATAATTTCCAGCTCCCGCTGGAGAATCTCCGACAGGATATGTGCTGGGACCTATGCGTAGGAGATCAAGCGACCTGCACCACCAAGACCAAGATCTGCTACGACTTCCACGGCCCCAATCTGATATTCACCTACAACGCTATCAGTGGATACACATACACTGAGGCCGAAATCTGGCTGGGTCTGTCGGCGCCCGCGAGCACGACGCCAACACCACAGTACACGACTAGCAATGGCTTCTGCACCATTTCGGCCGATAAGACTACGGTCTCATGCAATATCCCATACGATACGATTGTTCCTGGCGGCGCCCTGCTCGACGTGCTAGCGGAAATGTGCCCGAATGGCGACCGCGAAGGCTATGTCTTCTACCTCTACACCAATGCCCAACTGACCGGCGCCTCTGGCGCAGTCTCTGCTACAGGACGGCTCTCCAGCCTGCACGTCCTATTACCCTAACACATACTGGGTGCTCACCTACCTCTGCACTAAATGCCCATACACGCCCCCACCCCCTCCCCCGCCGCCAACAGTCCGTTACTGCCCCGTCGGCACGGCCTTCGGATACAGCACCTCCCCGCTCTCTCCAGCCCTGAACTCCCTCGTCCCCAAGCCAAACACCTGTAACCGCTGGGGCTGGTACGTCACACCCACAGCGGCGCAGCTCAGCGCTAGAATCAGCGGCCCGCTCTACGTTGGCGCCGGTGGCAATGTCATCAGTAAGGCAACGAATGTAGGGACGTGGTCGGCAAACTCGCAAGGTACAGACGTCTTTGTCACGTATGCGCTCACCGGCCCATATTATCCTGACCAGGTCCATGTCGATATCGGTTGCATGCCATTCAAGAAGTGCGCGCCGGGACAGTATAAGTACGGCAACGAGGCGTTGGCCGGCACGGGGAAGTCGACGTTTACCACGCCGGCGGGCGCACTGAAGGTGCCGACTTGTTCGACGGGGGTGTATCTTATTGTGCATGCGGCTGTTGATACAGTCGAGACAATCCCGACTACAAGCCAGTCGTCAACTTGCCATGCGCTGCTAGCCAATTAGATTGATGATGATATGGGATGAGAGTGGGAAGTCCCACTGTCCAGGAATTGTAAACTATTACAGTAGGATGAAAAGGGAAGGAAAAGTTACTATTTCGCCCTTTCCGTCTCGTTACTCGTGCGGGCAGGGTTCGCTGACTACTAGGTTAGATTACCATGCTCATAGTGACTGTCTGTTCCGTTTTGCCTGTTAATAGCATGTATATTGCCCAAAGAAAACGAAGTTACACTTAATAAGTTATATACCTTACTTTCTACTTCATCTCTATGTAGATTACTTCACCCATGGTTAAGAGGCCTTGGTATAATATGTATCCTTACTTAGACAATAGTCTCCATCCAGCTAATAAGCATAGCATGAGAGATAAGCCCTTTGTCGCCTCAAGGGCGATCGTGGGGCACGGCGAGGGTGGACAGGGAGAGCGGGGGGGCGACGCAACGTTTTCGTGATCAATTCCGTGTCCGTCTTACTCAGTCTCGCGTCGATTTTTAAACCCACCCACAGTCCTCCACAGTAACCAATACATAGTCCTCTTTTCGCTATGCCCATCACCGACCTAACAGAGCCTCTGTCTCGCCACTCCCCACCTTCACCTCCTCCCCCCGCCTCCTTGTCCTCCACACCGCAAAGAAAAGCAATCCGCCCTGCACAACAGCAAAGACCCCATTAGCCACAACCGGATGCCCATAGTTGAAATACCAGCTCAAGAAACCGTCATCTCCAAAAAGCGGATCCCACGTCTTTGCATAGACCACCCGCCATACCCACGACACCGCGACGAGGGCAAACACCACCGTCTGTGCCGCTAACCCCCACAGGCTGAGCGCGAACTGGGTACCGTGGTGGTAGTGGTGGTGCGTCTGAGCCGCCTGGAGGAAGAAAGAGAAGCCGCTGAGAAGGGTGAGGAGGGGGTTGATGAGGATGGCGTGGAAGAATGCAAATGCCTGTTGATACTCCTGTCGCGGCCAGGGCGTGCTGTTGGGGGTTCCACCCACTAGGTCGATTGCTTCGGGAACAAGGGAGATGAGGAGGAATAGGGCGTATATGTTGGTGTAGGGGCGGCTGTTGTGACCGGGCGGGGAGAGGTGGAGGCATAGGGAAAAGCTAGGGGCGCTGAGTTAGGGGCGGGTGCGCGGGAGGGGGGGGCGGTGGGTGGGGGGCACTTACAGGACTAGGAATAGAAGCCAGGTCACGAGTGTTTGGACGAAATTGAGCCAGTCGCCCGTACTGAGGGGGTCGTGGGTGAAGGTTCCCCCGGCTGATTCGGGGACATTAACTGTCACGTACGCCTCGAGCGATAATTGCTCGGTTGCGACGAGAAGGTTGGCTAGCACATAGCCGATGGAGATGCCTGTGCTATCTTTTTTGGACCAGAGGTGATGGAGCTGGGGAAGAAATGAAAAAGCTGTCAGGACGATTAAGATGCTGGAGAATGTCAGCGATATCTAGATGGGGATTTGTGGGAAATAAAGTAGCGCACATTCGGAGTGAATCGAGAGCCTCTGTATACGCCATCCCAAAGGTGTTTAGGGTGACAACATCCCTCTTTTACTGTGAGTGATAGTCCCCGTAGGTTGGGTATGATATTGAGTTATTGGTGCTGGATCCAATGCCAGCAAAGCGGGGTGGCTTACTAACCATCGCCAGGGTGTTCCTGGCTGAGTTCCAGTATTCGGACACCGGTGTCCAAATACTGGAACTCTTCCTGGCTGGCCAAAGAAAGGAAGTAACCATGCGATCCAATGGGCCCGCCCGCCCCCAGTCGGATGTCATGTCTCGCGTCGCAAAAATAAGGGGTTGCTTGGCTACCATCACAACGGCAAATGCCCTTTCTTAGACTGTTGGCTAGCAACAAATCCCTTGGTCTTGGCTTCTGCGTTAAGATCAGATAAGTGCTCTATGGACCACGTTAGGTGTACGACCTCGAGAACTACATAAAGCGTGCATCGTTGTTGATATAATCCTATTATTCCACACATCCTCTCCCAATCGAAGTCCCAGTCTTCACATAATCATACTCTAACACCAGTTACCACGAGTTCTAACCAAACACCGCCATAACTCCCTCTCCTTCCACTCACTCCCTCTGCGCTCTCTCTCTCTCTACAAACTTGCCCCAAACCCAATATACATCACAACAAAAACGCCAACACACCACAGTTCCCTCCCAGCCCCAATCGCTGCCCCGACGGGCGCCACAACCTTCCACCCCGCCACCACACCTTGGGAGAAATTCGTATTCACCTCACTAAATGCGACCGTGCTCAGATTCCCACACTGCGCATTGAGCGCCTGATCGAACTTCAGGTTCTTCGCGGTGAACTCCACGGAGGCGCGATCGAGGATGACGCGTGTGGGATCGGTGCCTTGGGGCGAGGCTTGGAGGAAAGCGGCGCGGAGGGTGGAGTTGCTGTCGATGGCGGTGTAGTTTGCGATGCGGGAGTAGTCGGCGCATGTTATGGTTTGGATGGGGGCTTGTTGTTGTTGGCGGATTTCGAGGTTGGCGTTTGGTGAGGGAGAGGGGAGGGCGAGGGTGAGAGGGGCGAGGAGAAGGAGGGTTGCGCTGAGGAGTGGAAAGTACATTCTGAGGTTCTTGGAGCTGGGGCTTCGAGTGATGTTGGAGATGGGGTGATGATTATTAGACGTGGTGAGAAGTGGCCGAAAATAGTCGAATAGGTAGGTAAAAAAAAAGTCACAGACTGTAAACTCGAAGAAAGAAGACGGCCAGCCGCTAAAGAAAAAGAGACAGAATTGAATCGACGCAGTCGAAAACAAGAGAGCGAACAAGACAGAAGAAATACAATGGTAGAAAACGGGGTACCTGGGCCTTCATCTATCCTTTAAACCTCACCTTCCCGATTCATCGCCACAAGTCCGAGGCCCATAACGACCAAGCGTAGCTGTAACGTGATGGCTTGCCCGAAGTTGAAAATTTGTATCAGACTGACGGAACTTTTGGTGGTGGGAGTTCACAAGTTAGCGAAGCGCGCCGCTTATGGAACGCTCCTGAAACCCGAGTTTGTCTTTGGAGTCTGTCTCGGCAAAGGCTGGGGCCGACGCCACAGTAACGGTACCACTTTGGATGTTTTGTATCTGTTCCGGCCCAACCATGAACTGAGCTGGTTCATGAACTGGCCGGCCCGTTCATGAACCGGCCGGCCCAACCATGATTTTTCCGGTTCATGGTTCGGCCGGCCCGTTCATGAACTGGCTGGCCCAACCGTAAACTAGAAATAGTAGAAGTAATCAATTGATCAATATAGCTACGTAGTATTACCTACTGTGTCTGCCCGTGCTCGTTTCTGGCGAGGCCTCTCAACTAAAGCTATTTCCGTACGAGTAGCTAGACCTGATAAATAGCCACAATTATGATCATCGTTATGACAGTGTACTGTACACTCCTTTCCTTCCTTATAACACCGGCACCTCTTTGTACTACACTGCCCTTTGCACTGACAGGATATTCTAACCCGAGCACTCGTAGAAGCCTCTCTAGCTGTAAGCCCTAGACCTACTTCCTTAGTAGAAGTAGGAATTACTATATCACTCCATAGAGCTTGCTCTACAACTCCAAGTGATTTTGTAGGAATAAGGCGTTGTATAATGCTAGAAGCTGTAAGAATCCGATACCTATAAGCGTGAGGCTCTTCTAGAATTCGTCCAAATAACCTCTTATTATCAGTTGAGGTTCTGTCTGGCCTAGGGACTTTAATAGAGACTATAGCTCCTATATCAAAGTGCTGAATATCGTGCTTCTTTGTATATTTGCGTACCATAGAAATCCGTGCTCGTTGAGTAGCTGCTATAGCTCTCTCAATTACAGGATCCGGTGCAGGTCGAAGCTTAGTTCTAGGCTGAGCTAGAACCCGAACCCGGTTCCCACGCCGGGGCTCAGAATTGAGCTCAGGCTCAGAGCTAGAGCTGGGCTTAGAATTGAGCTCTGGCTCTAGCTCTGGCTCTGGGTCGGAAAAATTGAACCCTGAGCCAGAGAGCTCAATTCTGAGCTCTCGCTCTGGCTCTGGCTCGAGCTCGGAGCCAGAGCTAGGCTCAGAATTGAGCCCTGAGCTCGAGAGCTCAATTCTAGGCTCTGGTGTTCGAGCCTGAAGCCTTGAGCTCTCGAGCTCAGAACAGAACTCAGGCTCGGCCTAGAGTTGGGCCAGTACTCGAGCCTGAGCTCGAGTAGGAGCTAGACGACAGAGCTCGGAATTGAGTTCTGTCTCTCGCTCAGAACCCCACCTGGGTTCAGAATTGAATTCTGAACCCAGGAATTCGATTCCGAGCTCTGGTTCTAGCCGGAGCTCAGCTCTAGCTCGAGCTCCAGCTAGAGCTCGAGCTTGAGCCTAGAGCCAAAGCTCGAGCTTGAGCTCTGGCTCTCGCTCAGAATCAGAGCTAAGCTCGGAATTGGGTTCTAAGCCAGAGAGCTCAATTCTGAGCTCTGGTGCCTGCTCGAGCCCAGCTCCCGCTCGAGCTCTAGCTCCGTCTTGAGCTGAAGCTTCAGCTCTAGCTCTGGCTCCGGCTTGAGCTGAAGCTGAAGCTTGAGCTCTAGCTCCGTCTTGAGC
>KV459739.1:0-15555 GCA_001662645.1 Pseudogymnoascus sp. 03VT05
ATATGTAAAATCCATTTGTATCGCCCTGAAGGCTCATGGCGCATATCAATTAAGTCAACTTGAACCCTTTCCTATGCTTTACTAGAGATGATTGGAACTAATGGAGCTTTTGTAGTATTTGGTTGGTTTAAGGTGTAATTCTTACACCGTTTAAGTATAAACTCTACATCCTCACGCTTTATTCCATAGTATTATTGCTTAATTGTAGGCCATACCTTCTTATAGTTAGTATAGTAAAAGTAGGCATAAGCTATAGCCCTACCTAGAGCTTAAGCTAGAATAGAACATGAATAAAAGGCTTACCTTATTTTGGCCTGCATGTAGAAGCTTCAGGTGCTCTTGCGCAATAATGTCAAATACCTCTGCTTTTTGAACAACATATTAAGGCTGAAGATATCGTATATTGCTTTTCTTATAAAGCTTTTCATCTATAAGCTCAAACTGAGACTGCGCACGGTGCTTAAGATTACTACTCTCTTGATTGGATGGTGTATATGTTATAATATTCTGTAGTATATTGCGCNNGCAATAGTAGCCATAATTATCGTGATTACAGACAGGAAGTAGGAAGTAGGATTTGAATTTTCTAATACTATACTATCTACACCGCTCCTCATATTGTCGGTTAGGCTACATTGATAGTTGGGCTGCATTTACGGTTGGGCCGGCCCATTCGTGAATGGGCCGGCCCATTCACGAATGGGTAATATTGGTGGTTGGGCCGGAACATATATAACTGGGCAAAAGATTGTAGTTGATGGTGGAATCACATCTTCTACGGGGAGGACGTAAAAGCCCGTACAATGCAGTACAGTACCACAGAACGCAACCACAGCACTTCGTCTAAAACACATAGACGGATGGTCTTGGTTGGGCTGTCGTGCTCAGCTCTTGTGTGAAGGCCGTGGGAGGGGGTTGAGTTGTCAGTCAGTCCTACTCCAGCTGAGCTGAGGGGTAGGGGAGGGATAATTACTACTGAGACGTGGCTGGGTGATAAGAACTGAAGAAGGGATTATGTAGGACAGTGATCTAGAGGTTTAGCATAGCGTACAGACACCTGTTGGTACGTAGGTGGTTTATAGAAACTGGGAATGAAATTGGGATTCTTGGTTACTGTAAAATTGCGCAGGTTGCTGCTGGTTCTACTAGAAGTGCGTGGATTCTAAAAAATGAAGCTTAAGATATTCACAAATTGGGTGGTGGGATATCTTGAAGCTCGATGCGATCAATCTTGCGCAGATTAGCGCTAATGGGACCAAATGTGCCCAGATTCTCAAAAGTGAAGCTAAATGCGTTAGAGATGCGTAGTAGGTACGTACCATTCCTGCCTCCCGCTCGCCTCCCGACGGAGATTCCGCACATCGGTGCGGAGTCTCCGTCGGACGGCAATTGCAGGGAACGGCAGCTCCTAATTAATAACTCACGATAGATATTTTCTCACTCCATAGTATATAAAGGAAATACTGCCATAGCCGAAATAGATCAAGACATCCATTTACATTTTGTACTTCAACAAAATTGATTCTGCAATGGATCCCACCCAGAACGACCCCAACTACAGTCGAGTTAGCGGCTCCAGCGCTCAATCATACATCGAAGGCGTACTCACAGCGAACGGTGTTCTGGAAGAAAATGCATCAATTATTGCCAAATGCCTCGTGCAAGCTGATTTGCGTGGCGTGGATACCCATGGCATGAATCGTATCCCATCCTACATGACCCGGGTACGAGAAGGTGTGCTCGATGCAAAGGCTACACCAACCCTGACAAAGGTCACTCCAGTTGTCGCCCAGGTAAGTTCCTAATTATTCTACGAGTATTTTGCTCTAAAACATAG
Organism: Pseudogymnoascus sp. 03VT05; assembly: GCA_001662645.1. Classification (NCBI taxonomy): domain Eukaryota; kingdom Fungi; phylum Ascomycota; class Leotiomycetes; order Thelebolales; family Thelebolaceae; genus Pseudogymnoascus; species Pseudogymnoascus sp. 03VT05. The sequence continues at coordinate 1,838 of KV459739.1, forward strand.
ACAGATAGACGGACACAATGGCTTCGGCTTTCTCGCTGGCCACCAAGGCATGGCATGCGCCATCGAGATGGCAAAAGAGTTTGGCATCGGCATGGTATCCGTCAAGCACTCGAACCACTTTGGCATGTCTGCGTGGCTCGTACAGAAAGCTCTGGACGAGGGCATGATGAGCTTAGTTTTTACTAACTCGTCGCCTGCTCTTCCCGTTTGGGGAGGAAAGTCGAAGCTTATGGGAGTATCTCCAATTGCCTGCGGGGCCCCTGGTGGAAAACAACCACCATTTATCTTAGATATGGCCCCATCAGTAGCAGCACGGGGCAAAATCTACAAAGCTAAACGACGAGGTGAAAAGATTCCTCTAGATTGGGCCCTAGATGGACAGGGAAAGCAAACGGACGACCCGACTGAGGCCTTGAAAGGAGTTATGTTGCCAATGGGGGGCCCTAAGGGATCAGCCCTCGCGGTGATGATGGACGTCTTCTCAGGCGTCCTTTCCGGGTCCGCCTTTGCAGGCAATGTGACTGGTCCCTACGATCCATCGAAACCAGCTGATGTTGGACATTTTCTCGTTGCGATCAAGCCCGACCTGTTCATTCCATTGGAAGAGTTCCGGGAGCGTATGGACTACCTATATCAACGGGTGGTTGGCTCGGACAAAATGCATGGAGTCGATAGGATTTATTTCCCTGGGGAGATTGAGCAGCTGAGACACGAAGAAAGGTTGCGCGATGGAATTCCTCTTGCAGATTCCGAAATCGAAGCACTGAATGTTGAAGCTAAACTTGCTGGCACAAGTCCGATTGCCACGATGTGAAGGTATGGGTTTGAACCACTTCGCACAGTTTCTATGTACATATAGCGAGAAGAGAAATTTTAAGATTATTTATTCTACTGGGGCCCAAGAGCCGCCGTGATAGAGTTGGTTGTGTCGGTCTAAAAATCATATCTCTAGTGTTTTATTATAAATATAAATAATCGTGCTGATAAAATATGTTCATGGGACTGGGCATAACATCTATCGTTTTTAGCAGCAATGATTTAATAAAAGGGTTCAATCACATAGGCCTATAATGAATAAACTGGTTATAAATAAATGGAAATAAAGCAGTAGCTTTTATAAACTTAAATTTATCGACTATCAACTCTTACCTATGGAGATTCTTGTTTTAATACATACTTATTTTAAAAATCTAAGTATAATTACATACAAATACGCAATCCATATAAAGGCAGCATCTCATGGGAGGTTCTACATATCCCGAAACTTATGTTTGACTGAATTTAACCACGGCCACGCTAAATCAGTAGAAAATATCGACAAACAAGCACATCAATTACCAATTTATTTAAAAGCATTCATTCAAACTAGTAAAATTCAGATCTGTCATATTTTTACCCCATCTTCTTGAGGCGTCACGAATCCCTCCACGAGTTTATTCCCAATCCCCTGACACATATATTCATCGTCGCCGTCAACCTCAAAATCAAATCTAAATAAATCCTCCTTATATGGAAACATATAAGTGCTAGTTACTCTACTTTTGGTTAGTCTTTCCCTTTTTCGCATGAAATAGATAATGGTTCACCTATGATGTTCCTTGCTTGCTTGATACTCCGCTAATGCCGCTCGATCGCGATGGTAGCTAAGCAGGGCGAAGTCAAAACCTTTGCTCCTTTCGATTGGATCCGTGATTGATGGCCCACCAACTATCAGACGCCCGTCTTGGACACAGGGGAGTGATTTGAGTGTCTTGAGCTCGGAAACAAATAGCGACTTGTGTGCCTCAGAGACATCAGAGCGAAATTTAAAGAGAACTGTCAACAGACGGTTAGTACAATGTGGCTCAAAATGAAATTAGATATTAGCCTTTAGCGTAACTACCAATATGAATAATAGTCATTTTGAACAGTTAAGCGTGAAAGATGGACGGGTTTAGAAGGCGCAGATCCAATAACAGGTGATTAAAGAAAAATGGAATCAATTCTTAGTACCAAGAGAAACCAAAAACTGACGCCGAGGAGGTTATTCACCTGCCCTTTTAATCAATTCGTCGTTTGGAGGGACAAGCACGTGATGTGCGGATAGAACCGCCACACGGGGAATATAAATTCTCCCCAACGGAGCCTCCGACCCTTCGTCTTTGCATACTTTACGCAATCCCACTATCTCTCCATTTCGTATATTCTCTCAACCTGTGTATGGGTCCCTCTTTGATGCCGAGCGCCAAATAGCCTCAAATGACCTATGAGTCCTTCTCCCGATTCGTTCGCGGAGAGTCCGTCTAGTCACGTGCAGAACACTCCAAGCCGAGCCAGTCGATCCCGTCGGACGCTCCGCATTCGGGTTGCTTGCCTCCGTTGCCAGCGCCGCAAAATTCGGGTACATTCTACTGTTTAAACCATGAAATATCAGCTAACGCGGATTTGAATAGTGTGACGGAGTCATCCCGTCATGTGGCTCTTGCTCAAAGGCAGGAGTAGAATGTACGGATGGCGGAAAGCAGGATGGGATTGATTCACCTCGCGCGTAACTTTTACTCTTATCACTTGGCGCCTGGTCCGGACCTAACATATGTATTAGGTACATTTCAAGCCTTAAACGCCGCATTCGGTGGCTGGAGTCTACAATTTTGACGAATTGTCCCTATATTGATTTGCCGCAAGGTCCTCGGGCTCTGAACGAGTCAGGCCAGGATGATCTGGCGGATGAAGGAGAAAACAGAGAGAATAGCCGGCCACAGCCCTCGTCCCAGAGCCTGGAGCAGACACACGACGATGACAGTGTCCTTCCACACCCGGAACTGTCTACGGTAAGTCAGAGCGTTGAACAGTCCAGCGAAGCCCCCCGCCACCAAAATGAGCAACAGCGGGGACTTGCGCATGAAATTGGGCTGGTTTCTCTATCCGCCGGAACGGACCCTAAATACATTGGACCTTCGAGCGGGTACTTCTTTGCGAAGCTATTGCTCTCATGTGCGAGGCAAGGAAAACAGAGCTTTCCACCACAAGAGCAAGAGCAGAGCACAGAAAGTCGCTTGGCTCGGCTCTTTCCTCGAGGAGCTTTATCCGTTCCTCCTTCTGCACTACCAGAAGATATAGAGTACACGATAAAGATTTCAAAGGCGTACTTTGAGGCAATCCATCCGCAGTATCCTTTTCTTCACCAGCCATCGCATATGAAGCTCATTGAGCATGTCTATGCAGAGCCAGAACCCTTGCCAAATGCGGCATTCCAAGTTTACATGGTAATGGCTATTGGAGCCACAGTTCTTTCTAGACGTCTAAAGCTTCCCTTATCGGGCGAAGGATTCTGTGTTAGTGCGACGAAGTATTTTGACAAGCTCTGCATCGAAAATTCCCTGAAAGGGTTGCAAAGCCTTCTTTTGCTGCTTATCTACACATTGAATAGCCCCTCTATGGGTCTGAACATCTGGTATCTCAACTACCAGTGTATTGCAGCGTTACTCGACCTTGGGCTGCAACGAGATGTTAGATCTGGAAGGACACTATCAGTTCTTGACCAAGAGCTGAGGACAAGAACCTTTTGGGTCATATACAGCCTTGATAGGTCTGTTGCGACGATGATGGGAAGGCCGATCGGGCTGAGAGACGAAGCCTGCGAGCTACGAGTAAGTTATCTGTCTGCTTCGGTCTACTTTCTCTAACGCTTTAAAGCTACCGGCGGACGTGGAAGATGTCAAATTGACCGCAACTGGTATGGAGCTACGTCTAGAAACCGAGCAGACGACTCATATGAGTAGCGCTATTCATTTTTTTAAGCTGGCGCAACTTAATTCCGAGATGAAGTACATACTGCATAGCATCTCCGCTAAGGCACCGCCATATACCTACCCCAATATTCCAAATATACTACAGTGGCAAAGTGATATTACCGTGCGCCTAAAGGCTTGGTTTGATCAAATACCCCAATTCACGGGCGACCAGATCTACATGACCCATCTCTGCCAGATCAAGTATTACGGTATTATGATGCTTCTCATGCGTCCAAGCCCAGCAATACCAAACCCATCGGTCGATTCACTTCGGTCATGCTACGAAAGTGCAGTTGCTAGCATTCGAGTATATGACCAGCTCTATAAGCGCGATCTCTTAGTTTACAGCTGGGTCACTGTGCATTCTTTATTCTTGAGTACGATAACAATGCTTCACTGCATATGGACCGTGCCAGAAGTAACCGCACAGATCAAGTTAGATGTGCTAATGGCCGATTTGAAAGCTGGGTCAAACGTCCTCAGCGCCACTGGCGAGCACTGGTTGGAAGCAAAACGAAGTAGGGATGTTTTAGACGAACTCTCGGGAACCACTGTGCGCTGGATTATAGAATCAAGAGCACGGGGTACGGAACCCGTATCTCGTGCTGGACAGGGAAGAAGAGGTGCTGGATCTTCTTCTAATAACATTGGTGCTCGTGGCCATACGGGTCGACTCGAAGATCAGCCAGTGCAATCTCCTGGCAACCAGTCTCTCCTGAACTACGAAGAGGGCCCAGAAATGGTGTTTAGTCAGCCGCAAGGACTGGATATGAACCAAAATGGCCAGGACTCTGGTGTGCAGCTCTATACGTCGCTTTTCGGCGAAGATAACCCGACGGATCAAGTTGATTTCGCCAATCCCGCAACCGTTAACGCGTTTATGCATAGGGTATTCACAGACTTTGAGCCCGTGTACGATTTTGGACAGGACTTTGATATGGATCAAATCATGGACGGACAATTCTGATTCGTCTAATGTGGGGAGCACGACTGATTGATTTGTCCCATTTATTGTTTAATAATCGTTTAAGTTCAGTTTAAATTGACTATCTCAGCAAATGGGTACCATGAGCTCGCATGTACATATATAACTTATACTCTGGCGGCAACGCTTCCCTTATCTCCTTATGAGAGAGCTCTTGAGTGTTTTCATCTAATGTAAATATATTAAGGGAAAAATTAGGAAATTTGCAGGGTCTACAGAAACGCAGCTTCCCCTTCCATGATGCTGAGAATGTAATTATGCAACGATACGAGGTGTAGGAGAATGCATCGCCCGAATTCACGTACCGATGCCTATGTATGGGTGTAAATTGAGTATTTAATCGAGAATTACTCAAAATGAGTGGACTTGGGTCAATATTAAGCCCCAAACGTGGCTATCTTGAAGAACATATACTACGATATTTTCAGAGGGGATGTGATTTCTCCCCGCTTGAAAGACCAGTGCAGTCAAAGCGCTTAGTAGAATCGCACGCCTGGTATGCGATTCTGTCCAACGAATTTGGCGCCTGGCATCGAAATTTTCCCCTATTATCAATCAAACATGGTGTCAGGCCTGGGCACTTTTTTCTGTAATCTGAAGTCAGCGCCCATAATGCAGCGTTTCTCTCAAAGAGGAGATGGGGCAACGCAGCGAGATTGGGGCTCTTATGTAAATCTTAGTGATGCTCCACCGTTGACACATCCAACCCACCCTGGGGTGGTGGATCTTTCAGCATTTAAGGTATGGCCAGGTACGCGCGTTTGTTGAGAAATCTCCAACAATCTCCAGCGGAGTGGAGTCGAAAGGGAATAGGAAATGAGGGGTAATTCTGAGCCCTGAGGGAATTCCTGAGCTTTGAGGGATTTCTTAGCCACCGACATGATGCCGTAACCCGCAAATTTAAGAATGAAGTGAGACCTCTATGCGTCAGACCGCGTCCTTCACGATGAGAAGGATTATACCAGCACTACCTGTAACGTGGTATCTTATACTTGTCTATTGTCTAAGCATGTTTGCTTTTTGCGTCAAGGTGATCGGATGAAAATAACTTTTGGCAATGTTTGAGCCGTCCTCGAGGAACACTTTGGACAATCAGGCCGATCTGATCGACATCATCTCCAAAACCCACAGTAAAAATAGATGAGGGGTAGACAGCGAGAGTCGAATATGCACGGAAGGTTTTCGGTAGCTGGAAACCTTCTGGTATGACGCCAGACAGCGAGGTAGTAGGTCGGCCTGAGTGCTAGGGTTAGGTCAGAATGACCGATCCCCCACTTTTTCACTAACCGAGCCTTGGCAATTCACCTTCGTCACAATCCTTTAAATGAGCTGGTCAGATGAGCTCCAATTCTGTTTGAGCTCGCTTCTTATTCATTGTCGCACAAGTAATGCATACCTAATGGATTCATAATACATTACCATGGAGACAACACTCTAGAACTATGACTTAGCTGAGTCAGAGGTTCTGCAGTCAATTAAGCCTAACCCTTAGAATTCAAATAAAGACAGAATTCGAGTCTTTAACAAGCCTAAACTTAAAGACTATGTTGAAGATATTAACGACATTAACAACATAGTTGATATTAACAACAAAGAGGTAATATTTCCTTAATATATTACAAATATATTACTTATTTTATTAGGATTTGATCCTGATCTTAAGTGCTAATAATGGCAAAGTAATCACTGTTAGTAAGGTTATTGCTTCTACCTTATTACCTAAGTTTCTAGATACTCTTCACTTAGGCATTAGATATCTTGTTAGTACTTAGGGTATAACAACTAGCCAACGGGTTCTTACTTCTCAAAATGTAAGATTATGTATAATACATTAGGAATGCATTACTAATATATTAGGTGTAATATTATAAGAAGCTTACTTATCCTAATAAGCAATCCTTTTGCACTTTTTTAGATATAGATTATATTTAGTTAACATTTAATTGTTTAGGTGTTAAGTATTGTAAATATCTTAATCCTAGTATGTAGAGTATAAATCATACTTAATTATTAGAGTCTAATTTCCAAAAGATAATTAATCTATAGAAGCTATGATTAGCTTCTACTTAGCAGTCCTAAGCAAATAGGTAAGTAATCCCTAATATATTACTAATTAATTCATAATGTATTAATTGATTATAGCTTATTTCTCTTAGTATTAATGTAATTTAGAAGCAGGAAGGCATGTGGCTAAGCTTATATAAACACCTATAAGCCAGTCTTTTACTGCTTAAATCACTAGGTATGTTTACCTAAGCTAATATATTAGAATGTTGCTAGTAATTTTTTGCGCTGGATTTCTTATATTAACAAGACAAATGCAAATACCTACTACTTTAAGGCTATAACAACTTAGCTTAATAAGGAGCTGCCATTTTTAGAGTATTGTTTTTTAGATGACTTTAAGCCTTAATATGAATCTTATTATGTTGTTAAGCAGACAAGTGCATAGAAAGCTAATTGTAGTATATTCCACCTCTGTTAATATATTATTAATGCATTACTAATATATTACTGTCCTTCTAGGTGTTAATTATGCTTAAGGTCATGGCTATTTACAACTCTATAATAAGTGTACTATAGTATTCTAACTATTTATGCCTATAAATATTTAGGACTGTCCTTACTTTCTATAGACTTCACATAGAGAGCATTGTCATCTGCTACTAATTTCATTAAGTGCTCCTTTAATATTAATATCTAAATTGATTTTAATTATTTAGCAAATAAATAATCTATTGCTTACTGTAAGTAACACTCCCTTAATGCATTCTAAATATATTACTAATACATTATAGATAACGTATTTCACAAGCGAAGTGATCACACAAGCGAAGTGATCACATAAGCGAAGTGATCACCAAAACACCAAAATTGACTATTACTGCCTACTACTATACCACCACCCTACATAATAACCCTCATTTGATCGCAATTGATTCCTAGCGCCTCTCGCATGTACGGGTATTATGTCCGATTTTCTCACATCAGCCACAGCGCTTCTGTCGGCCCTTAGAGCCCACCTGCTGACTACTCTCACTTGCCACCTCTGTATGGACTTAAGCATCAACCTTAGCACTCTAAAGGATATCCTCTGCATCTCGTACGGAGAGGCTTCCCCCTTGCATTATACGCCTCTTGCGCTTCCTTTCCCTTCTCTTTTTCTATTCATTTGCTGCCTATAGAGCCTTAACTTCTGCCTTAAGTAGAGTAGTAGAATGCATTATAACCTAAGCTCCTTTAGCAAGCCAGCTTAGTGCGTTAGTAATTAAGCTAGGAGAGCTATTCTAATGCTGTATAATGCAGTTCCTAACGTGCTCTGTTTGAAAGTCAAGCTCCCTTATAGTTTGAGGAGTCTTTAAAGTCTAATTGTTACTCTTAACTATAGGAGGAGTTAGAGTCCTTAAGTGTAGATTTAAGTGAGAGAGGACGCTCTGTAGCTCGTACAGAACTAGCCCTGTAGCTCAGAATCTGCTCTTAATGTTCTGCTCTATAAACGTAGCTTTAAATGCTTCCTTAAATGCAGAGAGAAACTTAAGCTTCGTGATATGGTTTAGCCTGTTCTATACAAAGGTTTTAATCTAACGTCTATACGAAAGCTTTTGTAAGGACGCAGGGCACTGTATCACAAGTGGTTGCATATAGGAGTGCAAGTCAGATATAAGTCGGTACAATCCTATAGGTCTACTACGAAGGATACAAAAAAGATAAAGGAGGAGCGTAAGGCTTCCTACCCCTTATTTATCCGTATTAGGTCTGACTCAGCTAAGCCTAGCGTGCCTGTAGATCCACTCCCGTATGCCACCTGAATCTACCCCGACCCTCAAACTCCTACACTGCCACCCTGTGGTGTCGGTGCTGCGCGCTGCCTTATAGGTCCAAACGTACACTGTGTAAGGAGGCATCCTTACATTACCCACCCCCTTGTGAGAAGGGGCTTTGTCCTTAAAGCGCATGGTTCTGTATGCCAACTGAGTAGTATCCGAGTGTTGGGGCGGTCCAGGCGGTCTTTGTCTAAAGATTGTATTGCTGAATGCGTTCGTAGGGTTGGTCGCGGTGCTTTGTTCTCACAAAGGATAATTAGTGAAAATGAACGTCTGAGTTGACACTGTATAGTATCCGGTTGTAGTGTTAAGCGTTGCGATTTTCTTAGTTACTGTGCGCTTAGTAATCCATCTTAGGAATTCATTGTTCTAAGCCGTTGTTATGAAGCAGCTGAGTCTGCCTACAATTTAAAGCTTCTTTTTCCACAACAACGCCCACAACCCCCCCCCTCTAAGACTAGTACGTAGCCCCATCTGTTTGTATATTGTATACTAATTAAGTGTTTTTATAGGAACAAAAACAAAGCAGACAAACGAGTAGGTGATGATTATGCGTTGACGCGTAGGTGATAACGGTTTAGGCTTAGCTAATAGATCGTATAGTACGATCTCTACAACAATGACTCTCCTAACGCCCCCCGGGGCCCTCGCAGCGGCTTTCCACCAAATATGTATGAGATGTGTGCGCTGCGCAGCGAAGTTAGAGGATGGGGTCCTAGCCCACAACTGCGTCTGGAGCTCTAAGAGCTCGAAGTGCAAGTACTGCGTTAAGCAGAAAGCTCTGTGTGTCCTGGTGAGTTTCTAGAGGAGTCTCTTACATTTGGCTGCTGTCGCTAACTGTCTTAGGAGCTGGCCTAGTTCCTTAAGGAGGAATACTAGACGATTGTTAACCTTAAGTCGGCTAACCTAAAGGACCCCGCCGCCATTAAGGCGGCTTACGAAGAAGCTGTCCGTGTGGCCAATTTGGCTACTAGCAGCATGCCGGATCTCCGCACCCCCTTTAAGGGTGCGATGTATCTCTAGGGCTGGGCCCTCGTCTCCGCCATCAAGGTAAGTCTCTTCTCTGTTGTTCTCGTTCTGGGTCTGACTCTAAGGTAGGGCCTCACCACAGCGGTAGTGGGGCTGAAGGAGGATATGGGGAAGCTCCTCGCGGAGCAGACCTACGCTGCCTCCTTACTGGGGGCGGTGGATAAATCCACTATGATGGTGGGGAAGGAGGTGAACTTCGTGGCCGGGGCTGTGGCCAAGGTGGAGAAGGCGGTGGGGAAGCTGGCTGGGGCCGTTGCAGCGGTGCCCCGCACTAGCGAGAAGAGGAAGAGGGGGCAGGGGGATGAGGAGGAGGGGAACGGTGGCAGCTCTGCCATTGGGTGAGCAGGCCCTATGCTGGAGGGAACTCGGGCGTAGTCTTTCGCGTGGGGTCGCTTTAACCCTTCGTCTCTCATGGTAGTAGCCGCTTGTTGCGAAGCTGGTGAGACGTTTAGGAAGGGTGGCTTCTGTAAGGACTGCGGCTCTGAGTGTGCCCTGACTTAGAGGGTGCTTGGTTTAGTGTTGTAGTAGTAATGACACTGTTTTTCCTGCTTTGCTGTCCCTCTTGTGATCGTAGCTTAGCTCGCCTGTCTCCTATGCTGTAATCCATCTAGGTAAGTCCTTTAGCAGGCCTAGTAGGTTTGGGTATTCCGTGTGGAATTCTCAAAGCTTAAGCGGAGAGTTCTTAAAATTCACTGCGGGATACCACTCTAGATCAGGGTCAAATCCTACCCAGCTCACCTGGTATTGTAGTTGCTAGCGGCGAAGCCTTACGGCGAGGATCTTCTCGACTTGCCATTCCTCTAGGCCGTCGATGACTTCGCTACTAGGCTCTGGTAATACTTGCCCGGGCAAGGGGTTGCTTGGTGCCTTAGTTAGTACGTCCGGTGAGAACACATCGTGTATTTAAGAACCACTGGGTAGCTAAAGCCGGAATGTGTGGCCAACTTGTTCTAGCACCGTATAGGGTCCGACCTACTGCTGTCCGAGTTTACAGCTTAGGTGAGTATTCTTAAGATTCCTTGCTAAGAGGTAGACCTTGTCTCCTATGCTCTAATCAACAGCTCGTCAGCGTCAGTTGGCGTACTTCGACATATCTTCCTGGGCTTTCGCTATATTGCTCTTAGCCTTGACCTAGGCGGTGTGCATTTGATTAGTAACCACTTTTGCTTCCTCTTAGTTCAGAGTCTCCTGGGGGTTAGAACCCTTTAGGGTGTTCTAGTCCCAACTCGTATACAGATCTGTTCTGTACTTAAGTCAGTAGGGGGTCATTCTAATGGATGTGTGGGGCAGGGTCATTTGCACGCAGTCCATTATAGGGATGAGCTCGCTCCAGTTGTCCTGGTAATAGGATACGAATGGGCGCAGTCTCTAATTAATATACCAGTTCATGATTTCCGTCTGCCCGTCAGTCTGCTTGTGATAAGCCGTTAACAGCTTGATCTTAACGCTAATGATCTAGCAGAACTCATGCTAAAAGGACAACACAAATTAGGGTCCGCGGTCACTAATGATCAAGACTAGGGTGTGTCCAAATCAGTAAATCCACTTAATGAACAGCTGTGCCATTTGTTGTGCGTCTGTAGTCTTATAACACGGTATAGTCACTAAGGTCTTACTAAGGCAGTCCATGAACACTAGGATGCTATCGTACCCGTGCTTGTCCCTCAGGAACTCCTTAAAGTCCATCATAAGGTGTTGCATAGGGTAGTTAGGTACTAGTAGGGGGTGTAGGAAGCCCTGCTGCTTTGTGACATTAGTGTGCGAGAGGCGGCAGGTTACGTAATTGCGTACATACTGTAAGCAGTCCGTTTCGATCCTGACCTAATGATATTTTGGGGCCAGCAGCTAATAGGTCTTCCTGCTGCTCGGGTGTGCAGTTGACACTTGGTTGTGGGCCTCCCGGATGAGTTTCGTGCACAGTTTGGTGTGTCGGTTCACACACAGGCAGTCTTTGTACAAAAGGAGTCAGTCGGTTAGTGTATATCCATCTAGTAGGGGCTGCTTTGCACGGGTTTCAGTAAAGGACTTCTGGTTGTCTGCGCATAGTGCCTTAATTAAGTCGAAGGGCATCTACGCTTTCAGGGTGTTGATGGCGTTAATTGAAGCTATGTAACTGTCGGCTAATTCAGCACTAATACGGGGGTGTAGGCGGGCTAGGCTAAGTAGCACCCTCGCACAACTGTCCAACTTAACTTTCTGTTGCATCATGAGGTCTTGGTCTCTTCGGCTTAGAATATCAGCCTTCTGGTTATTCTTTCCTGCTGTATACGTGATGTGGAAGTTGAAATCAGAGAGTAGCTCCATCTACTGTACTTGCTTTGCAGTGAGAATTTTTGTCGTCATGAAGTACTCAAGCGAACGGTGGTCCATGTAAACTTCGACTCGGTGTTGTACCGAGGCCAACTCAGGTCTCCATTTCGCAAACGCTTTCACAATGGCAAAGAGTTCCTTGTCATGGATCTCCTAGTTGATCTTGTGGCTAGTAAGGACGTGGCTATAGAAGCTTACTAGGTACCAGAGCTTGTCTGGGTGCTCTTATGATAGCATGCCGGCGACGACTCCATCTGAAGAGTTAGTCTTGAGCTTCGTAGGCAATTCGGGGTTGAAGTGGTGCAGTGCCTATACTGCTAGGAGTTGTTGTTGCAACTCTTCGAAAGCGTTCTCACATTTGTTAGTCCATAGGAACGGTTCCGAAGGGCTGGTGATAGTAGTAAGGGGCTTTGCTATTTTTCTGAAGTTATGAATGAACTAGCAGTAGAACCCACAGAAGCCTAGGTAAGACTTCACACCGGTGACGGTGGTTGGTTGAATCCAGTTGCGAAGTAGTTCGATCTTGTTGGGGTCCGCTTCTACACTAGAAGTGGTTAGTATATAACCTAAGTACTTTGTACAGGTAACGTTGAACTTGCATTTCTTAAGGTCGGCTTGCAGTCCAGCTTTGCGGAGCCTCTGAAGGACTTTATGTACGTGCCTAATATGTTCTGTAGGGTCCTTAGAGTATATGAGAATGTTGTCAAGGTAAGCCGTACAGAAATCATCTAAGTATGACATCAGAACGTCGTTCATGTACCTCTGGTAGGTTGCGGGACCGTTGGTTAGTCTAAACGGCAGCACTTTACACTTGTAAGACCCATAGCGAGTCCGGAAGGTAGTACACTCTTTAGAGTCAGGGTGCATTCGTATTTGATGGAAGGCTTGTCTGATATCTAGTTTAGTGAAGATCTTAGCTTTTGACACCTGGCCAAGCAATTCATTAATGTGCGGTATAGGGTACGGATTGTTACGAGTAAGGCTGTTTAACTTGCAGTAGTTGACACAGAACCTTAATTTACCGTCCGCTTTCTTAACGAAGAGTATAGGGGACGCGAAGGGGCTGTTGCTGTTGACAATGAAGCCTTTCTCTAGGTTCTCTAACAAGTATTGCTTCGTAGCCTTAAGCTCTTCAGTGCCTTGCTGGTAGAGCAGGGAGAATGCGTTAGGCAACGGCGCTTCTAACTGGATCTTATGATCATATATACAGTGTGGGGGTAATTTATTAGATTCTGATTTTAAGAAGACGTTAGTGTACTTTTAGTGCATAGGCGGGAGCTTCTCCTAGATGAGTGATATTGTGTCGTCATCCTCTTCTAATTCTTTTTCCCGAATGATCTAATCAATCTTATATATGCTAGTCTAGAAGAACTCGGCGTCGTTCTGCATCATCTTGTAGTGGAAGGCGTTCGCACCTATTTCGTAGATTTAGACCGGCGTGAAGCTTGGTATAGGCTTCGCTGGTGGTAAGGAAGGTACCTCTGGGATCTAAGGTGGACTCGGGGGGGTTTCAGTGATCGTTTCGGGTGGGGCCGAAATTATCACTTTTATGATCTCCATCGAGCGTCCACCTACGCGGCGTCTGTCTTCGTGGTGGATTGCAGCATCCCTACGATTCGCATCCGACTAGTGTGCTGGATGTCGAATGGACGTTTCGCGCGAGTGGTAGGGCAAGGTGATCTCCTTGCTCTAGCTAGGAGTAGGCGGGTACTCCTTTGGCCATACTAACCGGCTCTTCGCAGAGTTGAGTAGTATTCAGAAGCGGCTGAAAAGCTTCTTCCTAATTATCACATCTTG
>KV459740.1:3084-15531 GCA_001662645.1 Pseudogymnoascus sp. 03VT05
GTACCCCGCACACTCCACATCCCGCGCTTCACAAAACATAGGCCCGCTCGCTCCACCACCATATTGTACCTAATTATTAGAGCTAACCCGGAAGAAATAGCCTGCATCCTGCAACATTAAGTACACATCTTATATTATAGGGAAAAACTCCATATACCCAGTAACTAGTAAGAAAACTCCATCTACCCAGTCCACCGCTAACCCTCATTTGGAAAGATTGACGAGCCAATGAGAGGCGTACTCTCATTTGAGAGCACGACTCTCAAATGAAGCAATTGAGCTCGCAATATACCAGCTCAATTGCACAGTACGTCAGGGGTCAATTGAGACCCCCAAACCTCCTCCCCCTTCCCTTCCTCCCCTCCACCACAGAACCCCGCTGACACCTCTCAGGCTCCCTCCTCCAACCCCCTCGAAATCCTCCTCGGAAGCCCTCCCGCGAGGCACAAACTCCCCCGCCCCCGCCGGGCTCGCCAGGATCACGGAGGACTTCTGCCGCTTGGGGCAGTCGTTGCTGGTGTGCCGGACTTGGTCCGCACACGCTGCAGCACCGGTGGCGAGCCTGGGCATAATGCCAGGACTTGCCGCAGGCCTCATAATTGACCCGTTCTCATATGAGAACAGGGGGTTTACGGGGGTGATTACGGCCCGTTCTCATATGAGAACGGGGTGAGTTTCCAGATTGGGTTTGGGCAGGTCACGTGGGATGGAACTGGGTACATAGAATTTATTTGTTGTTTTACTGGGTATATGGAGTTTTTTCCCTATATTGTTATGATCATATGTATTGTAACCCAACCAAATATGCAAATATCAATCTTCAACAGTCGACTTCTTATTTGATGCTTATTTGATGTTGGTATGGCTGTCCTTCAAAATTATTCGCGGGTCCTCGCTGCCGCCTCTTCTAATTCCAATCCATGCCTTAACACCGACACAACACTTACCAGTAGATACCCAAGGTTTTCATCTTATGCATAACAACATTTGTTTTTTATAATCTTGAACAACATTCCGATTCCACTAATTGGGATGACAAATTCTTATTTGAAGGGACGTCAATAGATGGGTTGGCGGTAAAGAAATCAGCTGGCTTAATGTGCAGCTCGTGAATTTCCACTGGCCTAGAAGTTTCTCTGTCAGCAGGGGCTAGAACTCTTAGTTTATGAGGCATTGAATGCTCACATTACAGGCCAATCTTCAACCCTAGGATTGTGAGTGAGACCAAATACGTTCCAAACAACGACATCGTCATCCTCCACGGCATCCTTGCGAGCAGCAGCGTCTGCAACCCCACTAACCTCCTTTTGGCTCTGTAAAGTATATTTACCACCTGCGTAAAGCTCCCCATCCTTGTATTTGGTGACCCAGACATGATGGTGCGCAAACAAAGCTCGCTTCGACTGGACGGAGTTTGGGTCAGCAAGTAATAGCTGAGTCGCTGCTGGCATAAATTTATAGCCTACTGGCTTTCCACTGATTGGGTTTTTTTTGCTGCGGTTCACCATTTTAATGACTTGGTTATGCTGCGGAGCAGCATCGAGCCATTGGGATTCTCTGATGATTTTCTGGCGAATTTCATAAAAGTTCCCGTTGGGGTTTGTCTCAGGATTTATGGGGACTCGATGCGAGGTCTCCTCTAGTACTGTGTTGTGGTCACCATCTATGGCTGGATCGATGCGAACTGCAAATATGTGTTGGTGGTTCTGCGCCAGCGCACCTGGTGAGACGACATTGCCGTAATCACTAGTTTTGCCAGGGTCAATGTTAACCACGCTAACGATGCCTGTTGCTCGAGTTTCGACCACGATGCCACCTGATTGATTGAACTTATACGCGAAGATGTACTCATAGTTCGCCAAGGTGATGATGAATTGAATGACGAGCTCGCGGTTGCGGGTAACAACGGCGCGGCCAGTTCTCCAGTTCGTGTGCTTCCAGCCAATCCCATTGTCCTGTTCGTGAAGACAGACCACATTAGAACTTACTTTGCCTCGTCCAGCAGAGTCTGTAATAACACCGTCAAAATACTACGTCATTCTGTTAATCACGAGTTACGGGTCTCAGGCCACTAGGCTTACCTTGATGACACCGAGACAATCGCATCCCAGGGAGAGGTTGTTGGCACAGTTTCCAGCACCGCCATCTCCGAAGTCAAATGCTTGTTTACGGTGGAAAGGAGACCGAGCATCTGCATATGGCACAGTCTACATAATCCATTAGATCAAGCTTGACTGTATTTAATTTCTTACGTACCATTTCACTGACACTGAGACGGTAGAGAATGCTTCGCCCATCGTAATGCACGTCATGAATTGTTGCCCCTTCACGTGGGTTGAAGCCCACTCTGAATCTCCATTTCTGCCATTCAATCAGATTGCCATTGACTCTGAAAGACGGACCATTTGGTTGAATAACATTCAAAGCCTTGAGGTCCTTCCTCGTGCCTTTAGGAAGTAGCTCAGGGGCGTAATCAGACGGTACACAGTGGTCAATAATGTTCCTAGAGTTCGTCTTTCCGTTCAGGCTGTCTCCTTTACCGCCAGTTGCGAGGCGGTCGATTCTAATAATCTTTTTTGTCTGAGCATCCATGACTGGAATCAATGGGAGAGGATAACCGTAAAAGCCAGAATCCTCGTTGTTTGAGCGCTTGTCTTGGGCGAAGCAGAGACCTTGGAAGAAACGCATGTTATTGTCGGAGTCATCGAGACCGCCATATGGCCACGGCTCGACGATGACTTCAAAGCCTTCTGGCAGTGTGAATTCAGCCAGCGCTTCCTGGTAGAGTGGGGAAGCATGGCAGGCGGCAATCAAGTCATCGAACTCTTTGCTTTGTCGTTGTCAGTGAGTGACTGGCATTGGTCGTCAACTCTAAAAGGAAGAAATTGCTTACAGAGTCAGACTTGCGTGATGTTCCACGTCGACCACCTCACGATGGACAATTGTCTCGTTACTAATGTCAACGGTAGCCTCATGAAATTCGGGGATCTTGCTTGCTCCGACAACATCGTACTGACATGTTGCTAATCGGATAGGTCGTTTTGTGCTTGGGCTTAGGTAACCTGCGTGCTCTAGGTGTAGGAATTGTTGCAATTCTGCCTTTGTAGGCTCTTGGAGGAAGATCTCTCTGAAGTCGATGACGACGCTCGAATAATCATCGAGAATAACCTGTCTCGCGATGTTGATTTCGTCGACAGCTAAGCTGTCAAGGGGATGAGGTGCCATATCGGTAGATTTTGTAATTGTCAATCTGCCAGCGCCTGTTGAGCCCTCGATTGCTTCTGTTACTGTTTCTCGGGGTGCTTTTGTTTGTTCAAGGAGCTCAAAAAATTCGTTTTTCAACCGTCGCAATTGGAGGTCATGAAATAAATACCTCTAAAGATGGTGTGAGAAGTTGTCATGGCGGGGCAACTCCGCAGAGAAGTCTCCAATATTGATGACAGATCGCGGAACAAGGCCGAGTCAGGGTTCGAAGTGGAGCCCGCATTCCAATTCCGTTAAGACTAGTAACTGCTTGCCTGACAACCAAGCTTTCACTACCCCGCAATTTACCCCATCCCTTTCCGTCGATGTCTATAGAGCGGATCTTTCTGTTGGTCGGCCTGTAAAGTTGGCATTCAAATCAACTCAATTTCTTGTTCTCCATAGGGATGGACAAGATAAGTGAAAACAATATTAGAAATCGTAGTTGTTCTTGATTCCCATGGACATCAACGCGCACAAGTCAACTAACAAACCAGTGGGCCTATGAAGGGCTACTCTTAACTCCTCCATCGCGTTCTAGACCAAGATCGTCTGCTTGGAAGCGAGCATAACGGAACACATCCGGCATTGGTAGAGAATGAATGTTATAAAGTGATATGATATCTCATCTTCATGTCAAAAGCACTTACCAGTACTAGGACACCAGACAGAGATCGTTTTGTGAATATCAAGTCCCTAGACACGCCCTTTTAAATGATAAGGCCATCCTTCAAGCTTGACCATTACAAAGACAATGTCTCTAGCATTGGAAAGAGATTATGGAATTGTTTCTGATAAACCAAATGTGGCTGAGGTGGAGCTCAACGAGAATGTCGAGTTGCGTCATCAGTTCTCCGTTTGGTCTCTCGGATCGCTTTGTCTCTGCTTGATGGCGACATGGGAAGCTCTTTCGACTGTCATTGCAACAGCACTAACAAACGGCGGTGCGCCTTGCCTGTTCTACAACTAGTGAGTGCCGCGCTAAGTTCACCTACTTCGAGGTCAATTCTTATGTCACTCATAGCATCATAACCTTTCTTGCGACCATCGCAGTAGCCTGCTCCCTTGGTGAAATAGCGTCGATGTACCCAACCGCTGGAGGTACGTAGTCTCAGACGTTTTACTCTTGAGAGCGTCTAAGAATTGACGCCTTCATAGGCCAATATCACTGGGTGGCTCTGTTGTCTCCATCGCGATCAAGCAAGGGAGCGTCATGGTTCACAGGATGGATATCGTGTGGTGGACAGATTGTATTGTCTGCGTCGGCTGCTTTCGCAGCCGCCTTGCAGTTACAAGCATTGATCACATTGAACAACCCCAACTCTTATATCCCTCAGCGGTGGCAAGGTATGCTCTTTTATTGGGTAGTCCTGGCCTACTCACTAGCTGTGAACTTGTGGGGATCAAAGCTCTTACCAGTCACGAATATGGTCTCTGGTAAGCCAATCCGCCTTTTATCACATCAGGGGCTGATGACAGCAGGTGTCATTCACATTGCAGCGTTTCTCACAATCGTTGTCGTCCTTGGGATTATGGCGCCCAAACACGATGCTTCCTATGTTTTTACCGAGCATTCGAACACAAGTGGTTGGTCAAATGACGGTGTTTCCTGGCTAGTTGGACTTTTGAGCACTGTATATCCGTTCCTAGGGTAAGTTGACCTAATTATAGCTTTGCCGTTACCGAGAGCAGCCCCGTTCGCTCTCTTTGAACAATGCGAGTGGTTTTATGCTAACTTATTTCAGCTATGATAGCGCAACCCATCTTGCCGAGGAAATGGTTCATCCAGCCCGCGATGTCCCGATAGCAATGGTTGGCAGTGTCATCGTGAATGGTATAATGGGATTAGGTTATTGCGTTATCCTATTATTCTCGATTGGTGATCTCGACCAGTTGCTGCTGTCACCAACAGGATTTCCATTTATGCAGTTATTTCTGAATGTCACCAAAAGCAAAGCCGGGGCATCAGTGTTATCCTTGACAGTCACGTTCATTGCGATAGCAGCGAACGCTGCTGGTCTCACATCTACGTCTAGAACCGCGTGGGCTTTCGCTCGTGATGGTGCCATCCCACTCTCGGGCTACCTAGCGCAGGTCGACAAACGTTACGCTGTACCAACCCGCATGATTGTCTGCATTTCAGTGATTCAGATGCTGCTTGGATTCCTTTACCTTGGAAGTTCAACTGCTTTTAACGCTGTTCTCTCCATGGCGATACTTGGCATGTACGCCTCATATATTCTTCCGATCATCTACATGATTCTCTATGGCCGCAAATTGGGAAGTCATCGGCCGGGTCCATTCACATTAGGGACAATCGGCGGTATGGTAATAAATTTGATTGCGATCGCCTGGCTCGCCTTTGCCATGGTGTTTAGCGCATTTCCTAATTCCCAACCAGTCACATCGGAGAATATGAATTATTGCGTGGTCGTAATGGGGGGGTGGTTGTTTTTTGGAGGTCTGTATTACTGGTGGTCAGGGCGGAAGCAATACAATGGGCCTGCTATAGTAGTTCTTGAAAAGGTATCCTAAATGGACCTAATCGTTGGATCAAACTGTTCGCTTCACTCACAGTTGGTGGAAGCGAATTGCGTTAATTAAATAAACTGGAGTCGTCGATACGTTAACGTACATATAAGTGAGCTGGCCACACATGTGAGCTGCCCACTTAACGGCGACCACGCAAACATAACTGTAGCTAAATCAACCACAACGCAAAAAAATTAATTAAAATCACTCAGAATCATCTTCTTCAGATGTTTCTACGTCTATTTGAAATATACCAGTAGGCTCGAACTTGGCTGTGCATCAATAAACTGCGCCATGCTGAAACGTCATACTTAGCTGGAAGAGCAGCAAGAAGAAAACCCGCGATCACCCGGCTGCACCGGCCCAAGCACCCGCAGTGAGCAGTGGCGGCGTTGGTGTGTGCCCTGTCTGTCCGTTCATTTCGCTCGTTAATACCCGCACGCTCACGGAGCTGGCTGGGGGGCCCATTTACCACGTCTCTTCTATCGGTCTCTCAGAACCGCTCCTCCTCCTCTATCGGTCTCTCAGAACCCTTCCTCCTCCTCCTCCTCCCATACCCCCCTCCGCTATCACCATCATCACCCTCCCCGCCCCGAGCTGCTGCATTCTCCTCCTCCTTCCCCTCCCCTTCCCCCTCCCCTCCTTCGTTGTCGTCGTCGTTGTCGTCGTCGCCGCCCCACTCTCCATCCTCGAGCTATTAATACGAAAGAAGTAAGCGCGAGTGTGGTCGCTTGTGTTTTAAGCTTGTAAGCATACTGACTAATTTATCGTAGAGTTTCTAGAGTAGATTGTGTGTAAACCTTACTAGACTTATCTGGCCAGTATAGCCTCCCGGCATATAAAACATCATCCTCAATGATAAGATCTCTTCCATGAGCTACTACTTCGACAATCCTCAGCAACATCAAACTTGAAAGTCGCAGAGCACCATCCATACCAGCGCCTCCTCATTTATCACTCACGCAATCAAGTAGTAGGACCTGAATGATACCGAAGTGGAGTGAGATAGTCTTCGCTGGCTTCGAGGTCCCGCAGTTGGTCGGTAATAAAGTGGGAATACACCTGTAGACCTTGAGGACAAGTTGGAAAGATCCCTGCTCACTGAGGGTGTCAAACAATCCCGACTCTGAATCAAGAATGTACTTGGACTCGATGGTGCATCACTTTATATCAATGTCTTGGTCCCCTTGTCGATAATGTTTCCGTTAATCGTAATGGAGACTGGAGAATGGCTTTCCATAGTTTGTATAGAGTCTATTATTTGAGTGGCACTCTCATATTACTCTCCTTAGGTCGTAACGACGGCGCCCTTGCTTAGCAGAAGCTCGACAGTCTTGTTATGGCCTCCTAATGATGCCGCCTAGAGCGCGTTGCCGTAGTGTCCACCTTGCGCGTTGATGTCAGCGCCTTTGCTTAACAGAAGCTTGATGGCTTTGTCGTGGCCATTTAGTGATGCCGCCTAGAGCTTGTCTTTAATTCCGACCCCTAAACAAGTTGCGTTGTACTTACTACAAGATCCATCGTTAAGAAGCAATGTCAGTGTACCATATATGGCGGGGTTGGGATGGCCAGGTCTTGATACGATCGCCTCGAGATTTTGCTTCGCGCGGTACATCCACAGTCCAATGGCTAACAGGATGTGCCCGTCAATTATCCGCCAGCACTAGATGTCATGGAGGTCAGTATGGCATTTCGGATATTTGTTCGATTGTAAGTATAACTTATCATGGGCAAAAAGAGCGAGCCTGAGAGCGTTGGTCGATGACGTCATCCTAGATTTTTGCGAGGCGTCGCCGCTTGGCAAGAAATGTGAGTATCTTAACATAACGTAGTTCACATGCGAGTGACGCACAGGATTTCTCACCAAAAATTAACTACTCTATAAGGTAATATCTCAACAACTGTCTAATGAAATATTCTTAAAATAAATATCTAATCTTTCATATACATTTAGATTCACAGCTTCATGTCAACTGAATCCGCTACCGCACTGTCTACGGGTTTAAAAGTTTATATGGGCCAATCCAAAGACGATGTTGCAGCTTAGCCGACAGAATCCAGATCTCATAAGACGCCCTCGTATTCAAACAACTCAAGTTTTGACATTTTCGAATTTAGCCCCTGCAGTAGTCACGGGCCTAGAGTGGATCCGTGAATGGGGCTGCGCATCAATACTACCTTAGGGGGGCTGGCCCTTTTTTCGTGACCATTAGAGAGGATTAATCGTATAAAAGGGTCTTAGACTGACCCACACTGTCTTATGTAGCCAATAATTTGGCTAGAAAAGGGCTTCATAGTATGATATTTTACCGCTAAGCCGATACTAGTAGTATTTCTAGAAGGTAATATTCCGACAGCCAATCAGTGTTACTATAGGAAGACGCTTCTGACATAATCTGTATGTAACGCTGGGTCTTAAACGTATAAGACTCACAGAGGTTTCGTTGGTTTAACTTAATAGAGGAGGCAGGGGATCAGACACAAAGGCTTTCGTAAAACACGTTACTAGTATATAACAAATACTGTATTGAGTTGAGCACGAAGCTCCTATCTAAGAACTAACTATCTACTTATATAGAGGCGTCGTGCTAAAGGGATATTCTAGATATTTGGATATTTCTAAATATCCCAACTATCTGAATATCCATCATGTGGCTAAATGGATATTCTGGATATTTAGATATTCCTAAATATCCCAACTATCCAAATATCCATTACGTGGGGTTAGGGATGCTATTGGTTCTAGAGACCTGTCGTCCTAGGAGTCGTCTAGCCAATTACATCCTAATCCGAGCCGTAACACTAGGTCCCCCTCTTGAGGCCTAGTCCCAAGGCCTATAGCTGACTAAAGGAAACGCTAACTACTTAAGTGGAGTAGTGTCCCTTTGTTCCATGGGCAGGTTAGGCTGCGACCATGTTTTCATCAAAGCATACTAAAATCAAAGAACGTCAACTACTTGCTGATCGTATTGAAAAGAACAGAATCCCAATGCTGTTATGCGCTAACTGCCTTCGTAATAGTCAGTCCTATGTTGTTGCTTCTAGTCATCGTCGTTGTAGTGAGTGTACGCGTCGTAACTTAAAATGCAACGCTTGTGCTCCCTTAGTCAGCAACTAGGAGAAGCTTCGAAAGGAAGAGGAGCGTCTTAAAGCTAAGGAGGAAGCAGCTGCGTTCTAGGAACAGGAGGCTTATCTCCAAGCCTAAAAGGCATACGCTTGTTGGATGCGCCTTCGTAAGCAACAGAAAGCCCTTAAGACCTGTGGTGCCGAAATGCTACAGTGTGGTCTTAAGTCTTTAGATGAGCTTAATGAAGCAGAGGAGAAGGATCGCCTTGCAGCTAAAGCCTAGGATGCCTCCATCCTTAGTCCCCCTATTACTAGTCCTAAGGTCCTCGACCTTGAACTAGATTTCTTGACCTTTAATCATGCGGCCTTGTTGCTGTCATACTAGGGTGTCGGCAGCGGAACGCCTTCAGCAACTCTAGGCAGCTAAGGTTTCCTACCATTTCCTATGAATTGTCTATGGGTTCATACCCTTTCCATTTAATCAAAAACTCTTCCTAGCGTCCTACTAACCTTCTGTCTAGGATCGCCTCAACCTTGTATTTAATGATCTCATTCTTAGGTTAGAGTTTAGTGTCTGTTGCAATGGGGGTGTCCCCTCTTGCTGGTTCTAATAGCAAGACATGGAAGACTAGGTGGAGTCTAGAGTTCTTAGGTAGCTGCAGTCTATAGTTAACTAAGCTGACTTTGTTTAAAATCTTAAACGGTCCTAATTTCTTAAAGTCCAACTTTGTGCTTAGTCGTTTCGTTTTGATGTGTTTCTAGAGTAGGTATACTTTATCCCCCTCCTTAAAGGCAGGTTCCATACTACGCTTCTTATTTGCATATATAGCAGATCGTTCATTTAAGAATTAGATGTCCGTTGCAAGTTGTTCGTGGAATGATCGTAGTTGTTCCACGGCAATCTAGGCCTGTTCTACTCTTGCTTTATCTAGTCTTAGCTGCCTATATGCTTCTGGCTAGTAGCTGTAGTTGGCAAAGAATAGTGAGACTTTTGTTGCTTCCGCCATCGTGCTGTTATATACAAATTGTGCAATAGGTAAAATCTAAACCTAGTTATCCTGCTGATAGTTGACATAACTACGTAGGTACTGTTTAAGGGTCTGATTTAGTCTTTCCGTTTGACCATCTGTCTAGGGGTGAAAAGCTGTTGACAGCTTATGGTTTGTTCCTAATAGAGCCATTAATGATTTCTCGAATTTCAAGGTGAAGAGCTTGTCTCTGTCTAAGATTATTTCTTCTAGCATCCCATGATTAGCTAATATGACTTGAATAAAGGTGTATGCGAGCGCTTTGGCGTCGCTAGCCTCTAGGTATGGTATGAATTTTCCATACTTCGTGAGTCTTTCTGTAATAACAAGGATAGAGTCGTATTCTACTCCTATTAACAGATCTTTAGAGAGCAGCAGCTTGACTATAAAGTCTAAAGCTATTGATTTCCATGCTCTCTTAGGTACTAGTGTCAACTTAAGCTGTCCGTAAGGCAAGTGCCTATTGGATTTTGACTTGCTACAAATGTCGCACTCTCTAACTACTGTTTCTACTTACTTCCTCATACCTAGGAAGTAGTAGTGTCTAGTGATTCGTTTGAAGGTTCGTGTTACTCCCTAATGGCCATGTGCTGGTAGCGAGTGTTGTTCTTGCACTAGTGGGCGTCTTATTTGGCTTAGGACATACACTAATCCTTTATATCAAATCAGTCCCTGTTTATTAATGGCGAAGTTACTGTCGACTTTGTTTAGGACTCGCTTTGCGCATTCGTCTGTCACATAAGCTTTCTTAAGTCTTTTTTCGAGTTCTATATCCTTAACGATAGAGATCGTTGCTAGTAACTCGTTGTACTATATTCCTACGTCTGTTTTCTTTAATATTGCTCTAGGTCTTTCTTGTTTCAGGCTGATGTAGTTGGTCCTTCTACTAAGAGCGTCTGCTCTTACGTTCTCTAAGCCCTTGCGATATGTTATTGTAAAGTTGTAGGCTGCAAGTGTCTCTGCCTAACGGACTTGTCTGCAGTTTAACACCTTAGTTGTAGTAAAGTATATGAGGTTCTTGTGATCTGTCTATACCTGTATAGGGTAGGTGGATCCCTTAAGGTATACTTGCCATTGCTTAAAAGCAACGACAATAGCCAGTAGCTCCTTATTGTAGATGTCATAGTTGAGCTCTGTAGGTGACAGTTTTCTAGAGTAGTATGCGATTGGTTTGAACTTACCGTTCTCATCTAGTTGATTTAGACATGCTCTAATCGCGAAATCAGAAGAATCCGTTTTGAGGATGATCTTCTTTGCAGGGTCGAATGTGGCAAGGATAGGTGCTTCTGTGAACTTCGTCTTAAGTTCCTAAAAAGCAGCTTCTGCGTTATCCGTCCATTTGAATGCAAGATCCTTCTAGGTAAGCTCTGTAAGTGGCTAAGCTACCTTGGAGTATCCTGTAATAAACCTTTGGTAAAAGTTGGCGAAGCCTAAGAAGGCCTGCACTTCTTTAACTGTAGTTAGTGTTAGTCATTCTAACACTGCTGTGACCTTTGCTTGGTCCATCTTAATGCCGTGCGTTCTGATAATGTATCCTAAGAATTCAACTTAGTTCCTATGGAATTCGCATTTTTCTAGCTTTAGAAGTAAGTTATACTTCCCTATTTTTTCTAGGACGAGTCTGACATACTTAACATGCTCTTCTTCGCTCGTTGAGTATACTAGGACGTTGTCTAAGTAGACAATGACGAAAATGTCCAAATACTTGTGTAAAGCATCATTCATTAGTCGTTGCATAGATGCGGGTGCGTTTGTTAGCCTAAAGGGCATAACTTGATATTCGAATAGGCTATAGCAGGTGCGGAATGCTGTTTTCCACTCTTCCCCAGCCTTAATTCAGATCAGGTTGTATGCTCCTCATAGATCTAGCTTACTAAAGATCTTTGCTCCTTAAAATCTATTATGTAGCTCGTTAATTAAAGGCAGGGCATACCTGTCCTTTACTGTAATATTATTCAACGCTTAATAGTCTATACATAACTGTAAGGAACCGTCCTTCTTTAGTACGAATAGTACTAGACTTCCTGCTAGTGATGTAGAGGGTTTGATGAATCCTTTCGCTAGGTTGTCATTAATGTACTCCTTTAGTACCTTTAGCTCTTTTTCTAACAGCTGGTATATTAGTCTAAATGGTAGACTCTTGTCTTTCTCTAAGGGTATCTTGTGATCCTATGGTTGGTGCTTAGGAAGTGCCTTGTCTTTAGGGCCTTCCTAGAATAGCTCGCTGTATTCCTTATACTCTACTAGTATACTTGTTAGTGAGGATGCCTAGGCTAGGTCATTAGACTTAGTAGAGGTCGCACACACCTCGCGTTAGTCCTAGGAGGTCCTCCTCCCTTATTACGTCGTGTCCGTTTTTTCACACGCGCAGTAGTTTAAGCTAACCTCTTCCTATACCTAATTGATGTACAGATTATGTTGCTTAAGCCACAGCATTCTAAGGATGCATGCATAGTTGTCTATGTGCATAATATCAAACTGTATTATCTCCTTATGCCCTTGTAGCATAACCATCTCTAATAGGACTGTCTCTAGAGTCACCATTCCGTTGTTTGATGAGATCAGTTCCCTATCTACT